>JANAVB010021595.1:1118203-1190703 GCA_029216955.1 Iris pallida | reverse complement strand
TAATGTGTGTGACTATGTATATATATTTGACTGTATTCTCGATATGTTAGAGGGAGTTTAAGTTGTAGCACTGCCAAGTGAAAGGAGGGTGTGAGTTCAACATCAGATTTTGAGAGAATTAGATGGGATTTTAGTATGTATTAGTGGCTTATAGTTTTAGGTATCAGTCCATAGCAGTTGGGCATGTGAGGCGTAAGCTTCTCACCTATATTAGGATTTCACATGGCTTTAGGCATTGGCTTGGGCCATAGGCCATTGGTTTGGCAGCCATTGGCTTTGATTTGCATTACCTTGACTTTAGTGCTTCTAGGAAAGCCAATCAAAAGGTTAACATTAAATGCCTTCACTTAGACTCTTTGGTTGTATTCGCCAGTTTTTTTTTCATAGGATAGATAGTTTTAGCTATTTTGGTAGAACATGAGGGGAAATAGTTGCCTGTGCAGTATAAGGGAAGGGAGTATCAGTAAATTAGTGAGGATGTAGGACTAAATTATGTACCAGTTAGGAAATTGTGTATCCTACAGATTGTTCTTTATATAGGAAAGAGGTTAACCAATCAGTATGGGAGTGAAGTATCTCGATATATCAGTTAAGTTCAGTGGAGGGCAGTAGTGTAGGTAAATGAAATTTTTGCTTGTATGGGGGCTCGGGTATAGGCATTAGCCATGGTCCACTTGGCCAAGGCAGTACTAGGGTGTGTCATTAGAATGACAATATGATAAGGGTTTTTGGGGCCTTATAGGTTATCTAATTTACTGATATATATATATGGCAGCAATATGAAGTTAGGGAAAATATTGGTATCAGTATATTGGATGAGTAAATTATGAGAGTATCAGTTAGCTATGTGTTTGTATCAGTATAATAGTATAATACTTAGTGTATCAGTGTAGCAGTAAACAGGGTTGGTGTCAAGGAAATATGAAATGGCCTGTGAGATAGTTTGAGAGAGAGAGAGAGAGAGGCAGACCCTTGGTTGGCCAGTATGATGGCTTGCATACCAAGTGGTGTGTCATAAATACATGTAATTTTTATAAGCCTATATGAGTGGAGAATGTATGAGAGAGGTATTAGTGTAATAAGAGGGCAGTGTAGCTTGTGGCCTTGCTATGTGCAGGCCATGTATGGCCATTTCTTGGAAGCAGGGAACTGAAACACCCTTGGTAGACCTGGCTAGGGCCTGCAGTTGTTGGGTCTTAGTCTTAAACTTTAGGCCAACGTGTGGCAGGAGAGCATTACTCTGCACGATGTGGCTTGGCCATGGCAATGGTCTTAGTCTTTGGCTTTCGATTAGGCAGGTGAGTGTCTGTGAGTTTTTTGGTTGTGAGAGGTCCTAATGACAAGCTATTTTAGTGAATATGGAGAGTTGTTAGAATGTAGAAGGAGTGTTCTTGTCTAAGAATAACAGGTAGTGTATGTTAGTGGTTGTTCACTAATAGGAATACCTATCTACTAGAGTGATAGGATGAAGTGCTTTAGGGTAGAGGAGGCAGCATGTCATTTCTTGTGTTGAGTATTAGTTTGATAATGAGTATAGGTAGATAAATTGGAAGGGGCCTAGAAAGGACAATTATTGAGGTAGGTAATATATTATGGAGAGATAATATATGGATAGATATTTAGAGATATAGTATGGCATGTAGGTATATAGGTAAGGTGTATTACCTATGTAGTATAGAGAGTAGGTAAGGAATTTAGGAATCTTGAGTTAAGTTAGTGTTAGAGTATTTAATGTGCCAATATATATTAAGTTATAGTTATGCATATAGGCAAACCATAAGGGTGTTGTGATATCTAGTGCACTAAAGTAATCCCTTATGAATAACATATAGTTATAAGTATGTGTGCCCTATATGTTTAATGATATAGTAGGGACAAAGGGTAAATGGGTTAAAGTATGATAATGCATATATAATAAGAGTAGTAGTGTATAGTGTCCAGTATCTCTATACCTACATGTATGACCTAGAACCCTAAAATTGGCTTGATTTGACCAAGAATAAATAGTTTGACCAAGTTTGACATTATGACCTAGAATTGGCTTAGAAACCTATTTTAAGCTAGTTAAGCATGTTTATGATTCCAAATTACCAATTAACATTGATATCTCATATCTAGGTTCTTGTAACTCTACTTTGGGCCTCAAATCACATTTACTGCTCAGGACGATAGGCGACTACATTCTCTGATAGTTTTCAGTATTTAATATTTGCTATAATGCATGTTTATACTAGTGTTCTATCTTGATTCCAACACGATGGTCACATGGATTGGTATTGTATGGATTCCTTGACTTGAGATACATATTTTTATGCCTATTGACTCTTTACTGGATTAATGAATTACTTGACTAATGTATCTACTCTGGATTATTGAGATACGTAGTTTCTTGCCTATTGACTTTTTGCTGGACTAATGAATTACTTGACTAATGTATCTACTCTGGATTATTTAGGAATCTTGAATTAAGTTAGTGCTAGAGTATTTAATGTGCCAATATATATTAAGTTATGGTTATGCATATAGGTAAACCATAAGGGTGTTGTGATATCTAGTGCACTAAGGTAATCCCTTATGAATAACATATAGTTGGAAGTATGTGTGCCCTATATGTTTAATGATATAGTAGGGACAAATGGCAAATGGGTTAAAGTATGGTAATGCATGTGTAATAAGAGTAGTGGTGTATAGTGTCCAGTATCTCTATACCTACCTGTATGACCTAGAACCCTAGAATTGGCTTAATTTGACCAAGAATAAATAGTTTGATCAAATTTGACTTTATGACCTAGAATTGGCTTAGAAACCTATTTTAAGCTGGTTAAGCATGTTTATGATTCCAAATTGCCAATTTACATTGATATCTCATATCTAGGTTCTTGTGACACCACTTTGGGCTTCGAATCACATTTACTGCTCAAGACGATAGGCGAGTAGATTCTCTGATAGTTTTCAGTATTTGATATTTTCTATGATGCATGTTTATACTAGTGTTCTATCTTGATTCCAACACGATGGTCACACGGATTGGTATTGTATGGATTCCTTGACTTGAGATACGTAGTTTCATGCCTATTGACTCTTTACTGGACTAATGAATTACTTGACTAATGTATCTACTCTGGATTATTGGGATATTTGTCGAGACCTGGATCCATTTGTACTGGTCGGGTAGGGACATACCTAGGAGACATGTGAACATACCCTTTCTACCCTATAGTTTTACTGGAATAATAGCGGCCACACATGACGTATATGGTTTGTCGAATATTACACTCTAGTAGTTCACATGTAAACTTGGTATTTTTAAACACTGGTTTTCGACACAAATATTCTGGACTGTTTGTTGTATACTTTGTATGACAGGTTCACCCCTTTATTACATATCTGTCTGCTTTTACATTTCACATGTTATCCCCATACATCTATTACTCTTAATCACCTGTCTCTTCCATATGTACATTGTCTTTATAAACTGTTCCTCAAGTATTGCATTATTATTCATATTTTTATAGTGCTCGTCAATTAACTGGAACTGCTATTTGAGTTATACTTTGCTCCAATCCTGGCTGGATAATATTTTTTAGATGGTTTAGATGATTGTCCTACCTACTATGAGTAGGGGGCATAAAAGGGTTGCACACAGGAGTCTGAGGAGGACCTTGCCTAGTAGAGAGTGCCCTAGAAGTAGTTTAATGTCCTTAGTATTTCATATTGTATCGGATTGTTCCGAATGTAGATTTTAGACTTGCTACTTTATTCAGGATATGTATTTATTGTTTTAGACATCGAAACTCTTGTGTTGACGACTTTACTATTTATTCAGTTTAACCTCATTTATCTTCATTTTCAATACCGTGCTCTATCTTCCTTTAGACTTGTGATTGAGATTTATCTAGTTGATATGTCATATTATTCCTCCGTACGGAGATGACAGGGCTATATTTCATATTGATAGATGCTAGATATTGTATACGACCTATACAAAGTTCTACCGCCGACACTGCGACATAGGCTGGACGTACCCATATTGTCACGACCCGCACCCACTGTGAGGGTACGAGAACGTAACAGCGTCCAGCCTACGCTGCAGTGTCGGCGGTAGAACGCTGTTCTAGGTCATGAACTATAACTAACATAATATGAATACTCTCCATAAGGAGGCCAACACAGAGGTATAACTCAATCACAATCTATAGATAGAATATGGCACGATAAAATAGATAAAGAAATCCTCAACTGAGGTACAACAGAAATGAAATAACAAGCCTCACCAACTACCAGTCTCAACATCTAAAATATACAACTCTGAAAATAATGACAACAGCTAAAACATGGAAAGAAATAGTCTAAGCTATCTACACTAAGCAAGGGTATCATCCTCAGCAGCTGCTTGAACCTCCCCAGGGGTCTAGGTCGCGAGTGTCATTTAGGCAAGCTCCAAAGTAAGGGGTGTAGGGTTCCTCATCATCCTCTGTAAAATTTTCAACAGGCCCAGTCAGGACGGGAGCGAGCACAATACATCTCAACAGTTCATAGCAGGTTAGAAAATATAATCATGCAGTAAAGTAAGATATAGATACCGAAGGAAATACAGTATGTAAACAGAGAGAGAACTGTAATAGAAATATCTACTATAAGTAGAGAGCTACCAGTGACTAGTGATTTATAGCACAAAGTCGACATGTGAACGACTTGATTTGTACATGGCTATACTAAAGAGGCGTACATGGCTATTCTACTTTGAATTGTTCACATGGCTATTTATACTCCCCCGTACCCCCAATTAATACACAAGGATCCAACCAGGTTATGTTATGATTCTATGTAACAGCCCCCGAAGGGTGGTAAGCTCCCAAAGGATGATATGCCCCCAAAGGGTGATATGCCCCCAAAGGGTGATAAGCCCCCAAAGGGTGATATGCCCCCAAAGGGTGGTACATAGTAGTCCCATAAATAGGGATTCTGATAGACCCAATAAATGGGATAAGGATTCAGAGAAGACTCTGTGATCATAAGGGTATATATCACAAGTGATCAAAGAACCAAAGAAGCATATGATACGCTATGTAAGTGAAACGCACAGAACATAGAGTACCCGATGCTCCCTGAAGGGATAACATCTCAAGAAGGGATCCATATAGTACTAATCCGTGTGACCAACGTGACAGTATCAAGTAAAGTAATTTAATGCATGAAATAATTCTAAGCAGGATATGAAATGATCAAAGAATGTACTCGCCTCGTATCTGAATGTCTGAAGTAAATGTACTGCCCGAGATGAGATACCTGACTCCTATTTAGAGCAACACAAATCAAGATGTATACAGGGGATGATAAATGTAATCTACTATGCATCTACATGCTGTCTAGGTCGAACTAGACTAAAGTCAACTCTTGGTCAACTCTGGTCAACTATACTAGTCAAACTAGGTCAACTAGGTCAAGTCTGACTCAAACAAGTCTAATAAGTCTCACTAGGCCTAACCAAACCTAGTCTAGCAATCACACACCAATCACAATGCTATACAAACTATCAACTTATTTATATATTTATTTACCACATTAATCAAGCCTATATTGTATTACCCATATTACATATCATTCCTGCCTACCTTGCATACATATATTCATTTATCACCTTGTACATATATATATGTATCACTATATGTATATATATAGAGATACTTACATACATATACCAATACATAAGTTACATGTTATAGATATATATATATATATATTACCATATATCAAAATACATATATAGAGAGATATAGTGGGTGATATATATATGAATAAAGTGTCAAGGTGAAATGTTGTGTGGGAATACAATATGTAATAGCAATATGATAGAGGAGTGGTGCATGAGAGGCCTGTGTGTTTACACATATGAACCTATGTAACAGGAAGGGTTTAAATAAAGGGTGTATGACAGGAAGGTGGGGAGCTAGTATAGGCTGTGTTTGGAGGGTTGAATTTAGGACAGTTAGGGACTGGATTGGACTGTGTTAAGGACAGGGTTTTGGGGCTAACCTATGGCTGATACTATAGGGCTGAATGTAGGCTGTTTAGATGGACTGAATGGTAGCTATGGGCTGTACAATTTGGACAGGTAATAGGTTGAACAAAGGGCTGGTTTAGAGTGGTTTAAGGGGGCAGAAATTAGGACTGTTAAGGAAGCAAAGGGGGAACTGTCAATGGGATGGAATGTGGGTGAGGCTAAACATGTGTGTGTCTCCAAACTGTGTGTGTCAAGTCAGGTTTAGGTGTTCACAGGAAATAAATGACAGAGGGTGTACATATCATATTGCATACATTCATATTTACAATACATTTGATAGTTCATTCATTGTTAATGAAACCAAAACCCATACAAGGTATGAGAATTAAACTCAAAAATCAGTTTTAAAGGAAACCCAACTCAGTGAGTTTTCTCAAACTCAGTTAACATAGTCTCAACATGATGGGTTAATCCCAGTTATGTTATATCATTTAAAACCATTAAACTTAGTTAAGTATGGAAATCAATATGACATTGAACCAAACCATCATTAGGAAAATACCATGTTCTCCAACCCTCAAGCCTTGCAATGTGACATGTGTGTAGAGGGTGTGTCATCCTGTGATTTCAGGAATGACAATGACAGGGTTCAGAATTAAGTGAAGGGAAAATTAGAGGGGAAACCTCTCAGGTTTCAGATGGTAAAACCTAAATTCAACATACCATTTGAAATCAAATAGATGAACATATTGGAGGTTTTAAAAAAAAATATGCAACTAACAGTGTATACATTTAATGTGAAGCATGAAAGGGAATTCAGTTTACAGTTTAATGTAAAGGAAACAATTTTCAGTTATAAAGAATGGAAATTTTTTAATAACAGTGAAGTATACACTGTCAGGAAAAAACTCATTTCTCAGGTATTCATATTCAAATCAAACCCATACACTCAATAATCTGAATTTGAAAAAAGGAAAAGTGTGAACAATGTGTCACAAGGGGGTGTCTTGTGTCCTCATGGTGTCAAGTGTGAAAGTGTCGAACTGGTTGCAATGTGTGAAGGAGGGTGGCAAATCTCAGTTAACACTTATTTGCATGATTTAAAATCTCAGGTTTTCAGTTTAGTATACATCAATCCACAGGTTTTCATTAACTGTTTCAACAATCTTAGGTAAGTACATATGTAGACATATCAACTAATCAACATAATTTGCATTTAATTTTATTTTAAACATCAATTACAACTCTGAAAAAAACAGAACTGAACAATATCAGTGTTTACAAAACTCAACACCACAACCCAATTTCGAAATACAAAACCACATCCAAACCCAAATCAACTTCTACAGAGTGTCCCCCATATATAGCCATGTCATATGGGAGTATTCTCGTATCCAAACAGTGGACACGAAGTATCCAAAATGAAAAGAAACAATGTATCAGGAAACAGTCTAAGTATTCCTCGTGCACGCGTGTCGATTGATCCAGGACACGACACATACATCCATGTGTCACGTGCACGTGTCAGTATGTTCGCCAATAGTAGGGCTACACCTTGGATACCCTGTACCGTGTCCTAGACGCGTGTCCAGGCATGTCCGCACGCATGTCAGTGATGAAAACTGTGTGTGCACAGCAGCTCGCGTGCGGCCCGTGCGACCAGTGCGTGAGCAAATTCGTGTCCAACGTGACACGAAAAGTCGAAACTTGGGGAGTGACTTGTCAGTCACTGCCCCGATCCCTACACCAAATTTGGTGGGTTCACAAGGTCTATGCAGTGAGCACGACACATGTGGTAGCAGGACATCGAGACACTGTCTCGTGCTACGAGTTCGTGTCCGTTTTGGACACGGACGCAAGTCCAAATCGTGCTCAGTCCAGGGGAAATTAGTAAACACATTAAAGTCAATATTTTCATTCAAATACTTTTTTCAAAAATAGTAATAAATTCCCTTTGTGATATTTCATCAAACACATGCATAAACACAATGTTACGTGTCCGAAATAGATACGAAATGGACACGACTCGACACGAAACCAATACCTACAGGTAGGGGACACTTAGGGCTTTCTATTCATGTAAAGAAATCGAAAATCTATGAAAGGAATAGGAAGTTACCTATATGTTCAATTTCTAATGAAAAACTCCAAAAATGGGGGTTTCTCCTTGTTAGCCAAACTCTCCAAATTGCCCCAAGCCTGAGAATACTCTCCATGAACAGCAAGAGGGAGACAATTAGAATCTAATGCAAGTGGTTTGAGTCAAAAAGGAGTTAAAATGGGAAAGTTATGGATTGGGGAAGATGGCTATACCTCTTTCTTCAAAGCTTGAGAGAAAAAATAATAAAAGAGGCAAGAACAAATGGAATAGGCATTAAATAGGGTGGGAAACCCTAGGTTGGCTACCATGGGCTGATTAGGGTGAGGGTTTGGGTACATGGTGTGGGCCTATGGGCTTTAAGGCTAGTTATTGATTTAAGGTTTAATCACAAGTCATGGCTTATGACTTAAATCTAACTTAAGTCAAATAACCATACCATGGGTCAACTCTAGTCTAACTTGGGTTACATGACCTAACCAAGTCCAAACACAACAAGGGTTAGCTTCTAGGTTAGCCTACCAAGGTCATTGCTAGTCAAAGTCAACTTAGTCAACCCTTATTCAAACAATTCCAAAATAAATTCTAAAAATTCCCATAAATTCAAATAAATTATAATAAATCCAAATAACCCTAAAAATGTCAAAAATACCCTAATCACATGGCTAGGCTCTAGGGTAGGCAGTCTCTAATGTTCACTAACAAAACACCAAAAGTCACAAGTCATGAATTTAAATAGTTAAAAAATAATTAAAAATCACAAAAATCATAATATGAAATAAATATCATTAAATAATAATTATAATTACAAAATTTTAAAATTACCCTCTTCTGGAAAACTGGGTGTTACAATCCTACCCACCTTATAAAAATTTCGTCTTCGAGATTAAGATGGTAGCAGGCCTTCTAGGTCAAACACCCCACAATCAAAGTCTCAAACATACCGTCAGATAATCATATGCGTCTGTCCAAAAATCACGATACTCAGAATCTTCATCGTGCTAGTGAGCAAGGCTACGATAATCATAGAGTCCTCGACTAAGGCACATACCTCTACATCATGGTATTTAAAATTTTCGCATTGCCGCATGCTTGGCAGCGAAAACCTTAAATTCCTACACCCGTGAAATACATCCTAAATCTGACTATATGTCCTCACTATGCCAGCTAAACACGACTATCGAAGATTCTAGATTCCACAACTGGGTGACCTAGCCCATATGATTTATCTCAGAAGAAATCAAATATAACACAAGAACAATAGGACAAAATTAATAAATCAACAAGGAACAGAAGGAATCAAAATTTCAAGGCAGTTATAAGCGGCAATTGCAGAATTTGAGTCAAAAGAACGGAACCTGCAACTAGATCTCCAACGGCCTGAGCATTCTCGACTGCCTTGGCGAAAGCTCGCCCTTGCTGGCCTCTCCTGGCCTGCTGCTGATGCTACATGTACCTCTGCTGCTGAGTCGGTAAGGGTAATCCCCTCTGCTGGCCTACCGGGGCCCTAGCTCCTACTACCTTAACTGTCTGTCCCGATGACTCGGGACACTCTCTCAGACGATGATCGGATCCTCCAGAAAGTAAACATCTGCCCAGCCTCTTCCGGCATTCGCCCCAATCGTTCCCTGGTCTCTTGCAAAAAGGGCAAATGATAATAAGCTGCTGTCCCGGGGTCTGCTGCTGCCTCTGCGGTTGCTGTGCCTGCTGAAAGGGTACACAGTCTTAAAACTGCCGCTACTGAAGGTAGACCCTCGGCTGCTGGTACTGCTGCTAAAACTGTAGGTGTGGCATCTGTTGTGGATAATGTGGCTGAATCTGCAAGTGGGGCATCTGATACGGATACTGCTGCTGAATCTGCAGGTGGGGCCTCTTGGCTGGGCCTGCATTGCCACTAGCTCTCTAAGTGTCTCGCATCCTCTTCTTCTTCAGCCTAAGATCATCCTCCGCTGTCATGGCTCCTACCAGAATCTGCTCGAAAGTGGCGTCACGGCCGCTCTTGGTATATGACTTGATCTCTCCGATCAAACCCCTGCGGAACCTTCTCGCCTTCCCGACCTCAGTAAGATCCTCGATGAATCTTCTCAAACGGCTGAACTCTCCAGTGTACTCCTCAACGGTCTGGTTTCCCTGAACCAAACTCTCGAACTGCGCCTCCAAAGCACGGAGTGCTGTATCAGGAAAGAATTTCTCCTTGAATAGTTTCTTGAACGCTGTCCAAGTCTGACCGGCTGCACCAACCCTCGGGTCCGTCTGGTACCAGGTACGGGCCAAGCCCTGCATCTGACTGGCGGCTGCATCGATCTGTAATCCTGCTGGTATCTGTGCCAATCGGAATATCTTCTCGATGTGCTCTATCCAATCGTCAGCGTATATGATGCCCTCTATACCTTTGAAGTCTCGGGGTCCCATCTTCTTGAAGGAATGGATGTCTGGAGTCCTCGGCTGATACGGCTGTATCTGGCCTCCCTGTGGCTGAGCAGCCACCAGCTCCACTGTCGTCATGACCAACTGGTGAGTATCTTATATGCTCTGTCGGATATCAGCAGACTGGCTCTGCTGTATCTGCTGCTGAAACTCTATGAATCGCTGAAAGAGGGCAAATATCTGAGCCGTATCAACTGTCCCTGAAGGTAACTGCTGCTGAGTCATATCTGGAATAACGGAAGAAGACCTCCGGACAGGTGGAGGTGCACTCCCAAAAGCTGCAGAAGCTCCTATATAAGCAGAAATAGGGGGTGCTGTGGTCCCAGCGTCCACGATCAAGCGAGGGGTGGTAGGCCTCTCACCAGCGTCTGCTGAGCCAGAGCGATGCGATCGTGTCTCAATCACCATCCTGGAGACAGATCAAACAAGGAATCAATACTGAGATAGAATCGATAATTCAAGGGAGGACAGTTATTCAAGGAAGCAATCTTCAACAGGAACTTAGATAGCAGGAATCTAGTTAAGAGTTTTTCCTAATGTGATTGAGTACCTCAAAATAATCCTAATCCTACTACAGGCTGTAGTAGTACTCTAGTTCGAATACCACTACACAAACTCGACCTGCATGGGCTACCACTAAAAATGTGTCACGACCCACACCCACTGTGAGGGTACGAAAATGTAACAGCGCCCAGCCTATGTCGCAGTATCAGCGGTAGAACGCTGTTCTAGGTCATGAACTATAACTAATATAATATATGTACTCTCCATAAGGAGGCCAACACAGAGGTATAACTCAATCACAATCTATAGATAGAATATGGCACGATGAAATAGATAAAGAAATCCTCAACTGAGGTACAACAGAAATGAAATAACAAGCCTCACCAACTACCAGTCTCAACATCTAAAATATACAACTCTGAAAATAAAGACAACAGCTAAAACATGGAAAGAAATAGTCTAAGCTATCTACACTAAGCAAGGGTATCATCCTCAGCAGCTGCCTGAACCTCCCTAGGGGTCCAGGTCGCGAGTGTCATCTAGGCAAGATCCAAAGTAAGGGGTGCAAGGTTCCTCATCATCCTCTGTAAAATTTTTAATAGGTCCAGTCAGGATGGGAGCAAGCACAATACATCTCAACAGTTCATAGCAGGTTAGAAAATATAATCATGCAGTAAAGTAAGATATAGATACTGAAGGAAATGCAGTATGTAAACAGAGAGAGAACTGTAATAGAAATATCTACTATAAGTAGAGAGCTACCAGTGACTAGTGATTTAGAGCACAAAGTCGACATGTGAATGGCTTGATTTGTACATGGCTATACTAAAGAGGCGTACATGGCTATTTATACTCCCCCGTACCCCCAATTAATACACAAGGATCCAACCAGGTTATGTTATGATTCTATGTAACAGCCCCCGAAGGGTGGTAAGTGTAATACCTGTTGTCCGTATTACGTATTTTTGGAATACGTGTACGTATTTTATTCTGTATTGTATGATTCCTTATTTAGCTTGCATCTTGGCTTGGTTATTTCTTGGCTTGGTTCGGTTTTCTTTGGTCTATCATGAACCATGGATGAACCCCCTACCTACCACCACCTTTGATATTTATTGCCATTTCTTCTTTCTTTCTCTTCATTACTCATCTTCTTCTTCCTCATTTACTTCTTACCTACCAGAGAGAGGAGAGAGAGGTCTAGGCAAGTGCAACTTACTTCACGGAGGAACTCAAATTTTATTACTTCATTCTCTTCCTTACTACATTCTAAAACACTTTAGTACTTGGCATTTCTAATTTCTATGGCTAGATTCTTCTAGATCTAAGTTTACTTTATTTTCAGATTTCTTGGTTTTTGATCTACTTAATCCTGTTATTTCTGAGTTTTAAGGGTTCCATGCTGTAGAGTATTTCATTCTACCCTATTTTGACCTATGGAAGTTTGAATTTGGACTTCGGATGAAGGTTCATGGAGCTTGGAAGCAAGGATTCTTGGTGTTCTTCTCCTCGGAAGCTTGGAGAAGAAGAACAGTGCTAGACTTGACCGCATTTTAGGCGGTAAGTGATTCCGAGCCGCATGAGCCTTCATACGATAGTCCTGGCCGCATGGGCTTGACTTGACCGCATGAACACTTCGTGCGGCAAGTACTCTCTCAGCCGCATGAACTTTTTCCTGCGAGCCGCATAGACCAGTTACTCGCTGGCCACATGAGGACTCGAGTCCTCTCAGCTGCATGACTGTCTGGATCCCCGAGCCGCATGGGCCCTGATCTTCGAGCCGCATGAGAACCCCCAGACCCAGCCGCATGGACTTCTTAGTCCGGGCCGCATGACCCTGATTAATCCCAGCCGCATATACATCCTTTATTTCCTAGCCGCATGTGCCCTCGTCCCCTGAGCCGCATGCGCCCCTCTTGGCCGCATGGGTTCCAGTGACCATTGCCGTATGTGCTCACCTAATTGAGCCGCATGTGTCTTTCCCTTCCCTTGGCCGCATGAAAACCCTTCTCCTGCGAGCCGCATGGGTCCTTAGTTCCTCCGACCCGCATGAATCTCTCCCCAGCCGCATGAACCCGACTCCTTCCCCAGCCGCATGAGATCCATCCTGGCCGCATGTGCCTTAGCCGCATGGCTCTTCCATAGTCCTGTATATTAATATTTTATTAGATAATTAACGTCCATTTTATATCCTTACGCCTTTTGTCCTGAACTTGAAAATTATGAATTCATTTGATATGTTTGGAATTGTTAATTAAGCATGACCTAACAGTGACCCGTAGTGGTGCACTCCTGACATGACTAACATGACATGATAGTGGCCCGTCGTGGCTCACTCCTGACAAGTACACCTGACATGATATATCTGATAAGCTGTCGCGACGGCTACCTGACATGACATGACCTGTATAATTATCTGGACACCGTGGGCGATTGTGCTTATACGAATAATCCAGTCTGTCTTGCATCATGTCTAGGAGGGGACTCCTGAGTACCACGGTCAGGTGTACCTACTGAAATAGACTAAGGCTAATAACTAGATTAATACACTAGTCATAAAGAGATCTTCCAGCTACAGGCAATCCCGTTACCTGGGCACGCCTTGGGATCTGTAGCCTGCCGTCGAGTAGGGCACATTTCTAGCATACTGTCATGTGTTGCACCCTTCAAGCTACCTAAGGGTACATTCGTCTCCTGGATGATGTATCTACCTGAATTCAACTCTAAATCTTTTAACCCGGGTAACCTGGATGGACTGCAGGGCTTGTGGCTGTGGAAGATTCTCACTGCATCTTGCTAGTAACTAGGCCTATGATAACCCTAGTTAGTTAAAGTATCAAGCCGTAGTTCTTGTTTGGCCGTGAAATGATTGAATGGAGTCTAACCTGTCTAGTCTTGCCCTGATTTGTCCCAGATTACTGTATGACCAGAATGCCTGTATTTATTTTATCGATAAATGGTGAGAATCCCAAGATCTGTTCAGACGAAGGGTTACAACCCCGGTCCTTGTTTGGTTTACGAGTTGTAATCTGGTTATCTGAATAGTTCCATGGTTATCTCATCGTATATCATCCTGATGTATTTTTCTTATTTACAGTTCTTATCTTTATTTATATTTTGTACCGATTGCTGGTTTTAGTTTCTAAGTGAAGCCTCCTTTGTGGCACTTGCTCTTTCTGGGGTCTGACCCAGCTGGTTTTGTGTGGCCAGATTTCGGAACAGCTTCAGAGGATCTACCGACCTTCCAGCCAGATGGTGGCCACTAGACGGAACCCTGGCAACGAGTGGATTATTTTTGGCTCTCCCACTCTATTGTAAAAATATTCTTTTGAGGTATTTAGCCGACGAGCACCTGTTTAGCTCGATTGCATTTACTTACCGTCTGCCTACGGGCTGAAACATGATTGACAGATCCTAGGGTTGATCATGTATGAGTAAACTCTTACTAGTCCTAACATTTTGTAACGACTAGCTTCATGATCAGCTGAATATGTAATATTTGGGATGCCTTACTATTGTATATTTAATGATCATACTTCTTGTAACCTTTTACTTACTTGCTTGTGATTGAGACACTAGGCTTGTTCATGCCCTTAAGAGACTGCTGGCTTGTAGATAAACCCTCATGTATCCTAGACAGCCGTGACCGTATAGCGAGGTGGGTTGCACTTTAATATACGTAGCTGGCTATGTCTGCCCCCGCTCTCCAGTATTCTCGTTCTGGGGCGTGACATGGTTTAAGTGGTGGCCCATGCAAGTCGTGTAAATCAAGATATGTGAGGGTTTACCGAATAGATGTCTCAATCAGTATTCATCCTTGATCTCTGCTCATATCTTTTGAATTCCTGGATTCTTGTCCTGATCATATGCTTGTATCGTTGATCTATCTTGGTTCTTCCTTATTGTTCCCCATGTCGTCTTCTTCAGCGGCATTATTCGTGGTCCTACAGATCAGCAAGGCGGAGCACCTCCCGCAGACCAGCAGCAACCCGAAGATCAAGCCCAGCACTCCGGAGTAGCCTCCAGAGTCGAGCCTATTGGAGAAGAGCCACCAGTTCAGCCAGTCCAACCTGTGGAACATGATGACGGCACTTTGGTAGGACTCGTCAGGACCTTGATAGCTTCCCAAGATCGTCGTGGAGATGCCTTGTACCAGGCAGTGACGGATGCTTTGACCCGGGGTGGTCATCAGGGTAACAGCACGGCCAACAGCTTCAAGCGCTTGAACCCTCCATTCTTCGAGGGCAGTGAAGATGCGATCGCCGCAGATGATTGGCTTCAGGACACTGAGGTGATTCTCGAGGCAGCCAGGACTCCAGAGAACGAGAAGGTGGCCGTGGTGCGCCTGCAGTTGCTAGATCTTGCCCGCAGCTGGTGGGCAGCTCAGGCCGTTGGATTAGCAGCACCCATTGCTTAGGCGATGTTCAGAGAGAGATTCCAGACCAAGTATTTCGATGCCGTGGCTCGGTATGATCTGCAGACGAGGTTTACCAATCTGAAGCAAGGAGGCAGGACGGTCGACGGATATGCGGCCGAGTTTTCGAGACTCAGTCGGTTTGCTCCCACCTTGGTGGCAACCGATTATGATAGAGCCCAGCGATTCCAGCAGGGGCTTCACTTGGAGATTTTGTTAGCAGTCGAGCAGTTTGAGCATCAGACTTTTAATGCAGTCTTGAGAGCAACCTGGAGGCATGAGTATACCTCCCAGAGGATTGTGGATAGGGCCGGAGGTCGGAAGAGATCCCACGGCCAGATGAATCAGTCTTCAGTCTCAGCCCCGGCAGCCAGGGCCTTGACTATTGGAGCTCCGAGGCGAGCGACCTCAGTAACGTCGGTTCAGCATTCAACTACGACGTACCCTCAGCAGCAGAAGCAGAAGCAGACTTCCGCAGTGGGATGTTCTCATTGTGGGAAGCCAGGCCATGTGGTAGCAGAGTGTCGCAGGGCACAGGGATTGTGTCTGGCTTGTGGAGCACCAGACCATAGGGTTGGATCCTGCCCGAATAGGGGTGGTTCATCATCGTCTAATCTTTTTAGCTCTTCGGTGAGAGGACCAGCTCCGGTCCAGCAGCAACATTATCCATTGTCGAGGCCCTTGTCGTCTCAGACCCAAGTATTCCAGCAGCAGAACCCCCAGCAGTATGTTCAAGCCCAGGTCCAGAGTCAGAATAGGTATCGAGGATTTTAGCAGAGGGGACCAGCACCCCGAGGGCATGGTCATGCTATGGTGATGACCGCAGAGGAAGGATTGACACCAGGAGAGGTAGTGGCAGGTACTATTCTCGTCAACTCCTTTCCAGCTTTAGCTTTATTTGATTCTGGTGCATCACATTCTTTTATGTCTGCACGATTCGCGACACGGGTAGGACTGGAGCCCGAGTCATTATCAGTAAGGCTCAATATACTTACTGGTAACGGACTTGTGGGAGTAGATAGAGTGTTTTTCTCGTGTCGGATCGTAGTTAGCGGTAGAGAATTCCCCGCTAGATTGATAGAATTCCCGATGGCCGATTATGATGTGGTCTTAGGGATGGATTGGTTGAGGAACCAGTATGCTAGGATAGACTGCCACATTGGCATGGTTGTTTTTAGCATTCCAGGCGAGTCAGAGTTTTCTTTCTCCCGAGGCGAAGTTGAGTCATCTCCTCCGATATTGCGGATGGCAGTAGCAGCAGTTCAGTTGCCCAGGATAGTCGAGGAGTTTCCAGATGTTTTCCCAGAAGAACTTCCAGGTATGCCGCCAGAGCGGGAGATCGAGTTCACTATCGACTTGATTCCCGGGACAGCCCTAGTGTCAGAAAGAGTCTACAGGATGGCGCCGTCAGAGTTGGAGATATTGTACAAGATGATTGAAGAACTTCGAACCAAGGGATTCATTCATTCTAGCGGATCGCCTTGGGGAGCCCCGATGCTTCTTATGAAAAAGAAGGATGGTACGTCCAGGTTATGTGTTGACTATCGTACCTTGAACTCAGTGATAATCAAGAACAGATATCCTCTTCCAAGGATAGATGACTTGTTTGATCAGCTCAAGGGGGCTTCAGTATTCTCGAAGATTGACTTGCGCTCAGGATATCACCAGATCAGAGTCAGAGAGCAGGATATCCCGAAGACAGCTTTTAGATCGAGATATGGGCATTGGGAGTTCCTTGTTATGCCTTTTGGAGCAACCAATGTGCCGGCAGTATTCATGGACCTCATGAATCGCATCTTCATGCCTTACTTGGATCAGTTTGTGATTGTGTTCTTGGATGACATCCTAGTCTACAACAAGAGTGAGGCGGAGCATGAGCAGCATCTCCGTATAGTTTTTCAGATCCTCAGAGAGCACCAGTTATATGCCAAGTTTAGTAAATGCGAGTTCTGGCTCGATCGTATTTTGTACTTGGTCATATCATCACTCGAGGAGGAGTAGAAGTGGATCCCCAGAAGATTGTGGCTATTGAGTCATGGCCAGTGCCCAGCACAGTTGCAGAGGTTCGCAGTTTTCTTGGATTGGCCGGTTACTACCGGCGGTTTGTTTCGGATTTTGCTTGAATTTCAGCGCCATTGACGCAGTTGACCCGCAAGGATGCGCAGTTTGCTTGGACATCAGAGTGTCAGAGTTCTTTTGAGCAGTTAAAGCGAGGCTTGATAACGGCTCCTATTCTGGCGCTTCCAGATGGGACCGGAGGATTCTCAATGTACTGTGATGCTTCAGGCAGAGGTTTAGGATGTGTTCTGATGCAGCATGGGAAGGTAATAGCTTATGCGTCATGACAACTTCGTGATCATAAGAGGAATTACCCAACCCATGACTTGGAGCTGGCAGCAGTGGTATTTGTACTTAAGTTGTGGAGGCACTACTTGTATGGAGACATGGTGGAGATTTTCACCGACCATAAGAGCCTGAAGTATATTTTCATCCAGAAGGATCTTAACATGCGTCAGAGAAGGTGGCTGGAGCTTCTTGTGGATTATGATGTCAACCTGCAGTATCATCCTGGGAAGGCCAATGTTGTTGCGGATGCATTGAGCAGGAGAGCGGGAGTTTATTTTCTAACAGCGCAACCAGAGCTGTTAGCAGATCTTCAAAAGATGGGTATTGAAGTTGTTCTCCCTTCCAGTATGGCATTGATGGCCAGCATGCAAGTTCAGTCCACTATAGTCGAGAGGATCCAGATGGCGCAGTCAGCAGATTCCAAGCTTCAGCGACTCAGAGCAGAGTGTGAGGCAGGACGAAGACCAGAGTTATGCATTCATGAGGATGGTACCCTTCGACATGGTAAGCGTCTTTGTGTACCCAGCGGAGATATCAGACAGGAAATTATGGCAGAAGCGTACAGTTCTCAGTATTCCATCCATCCTGGCAGTACGAAGATGTACCGCAATATCCGTCAGCACTTCTGGTGGAATGGCATGAAGCGAGAGATAGCCTGGTTTTTCTCTCGGTGTTTGGTTTGTCAACAAGTTAAAGCTGAACATCAGAGGCCGGCTGGACTTCTTCAGCCCTTACCGATTCCAGAATGGAAGTGGGAGCATGTGACCATGGATTTTGTGACTGGATTACCTAGATCCCCAGCTGGTAGAGATGCTATCTGGGTTATAGTTGATCGGCTCACGAAAGTAGCTCACTTTCTTCCATTCAGAGTTGGTCAGTCGACGGCTCAGCTAGCAGAGATGTACCTCAGGCAGATTGTCAGATTGCACGGAGTGCCAGTCAGTATCACCTCAGACCGAGATTCAAGATTTATGTCATACTTTTGGCGTAGCTTGCAAGAGAGTTTGGGAACTCATCTCCAGTTCAGTTCAGCATATCACCCGCAGACAGATGGCCAGTCGGAGCGCACGATCCAGACTCTTGAAGACATGTTGCGGTCTTGCATACTTGACTTCGATGGTTCATGGGAAGATTACTTGCACCTGGTGGAGTTCTCGTACAACAACAATTTCCAGGCCAGTATCCAGATGACACCATTCGAGGCACTATATGGCAGGAAGTGCAGATCTCCATTAGCCTGGGATGATGTTGGAGAGAGGCAGATGCTCGATCCAGAAATGATTGCCCAGACAGTTGAAGTGGTCAGAAGAGTCAGGGATCATCTTTGAGTTGCCCAAGATCGCCAGCGCCATTAGGCCGATTCTCATCGGCACCCTCTCGAGTTTTCGGTCGACGATCATGTATTCCTGAGGATTTTGTCTAACCGTGGCGTCATTCATTTTGGCGTACGGGGCAAGCTTAGTCCGAGGTATATAGGACCGTTTGACAATCTGGAGCGAGTAGGAGATGTATCCTATCGTCTCGCACTTCCGCCATCGCTAAGCGAGGTGCATGACGTATTCCATGTATCCTAATTACGACGGTATATCCCGAACCCGAGCCACATCCTGGATCATTCGGAATTGGTTGTTGGTACCAACCTTTCGTATGAGGAGAGGCCCGTATCTATATTGGACCAGAGAGAGAAGATCCTCAAGAATAAGACTATCAAGTTAGTCCGAGTTGCTTGGGGTCATCACTCTTTGGGGGAGTCAACGTGGGAGCGTGAGGATGATATCCGATCGCGATATCCCGACTTGTTTGACTCGTGAGGTATAATGTCTTTCTTATGCCTCCTGTCTTCGATTCCTTGCTTGAATGAGTGATTGTCTGCCTAGTTATAGCTTGCATGTGATTAATGTAGCTTGTCATTGCTCCTCTAGCCTCTTGATTAAATTTTGAGGACGAAATTCTTTTAAGATGGGTAGAGTTGTAATGCCTGTTGTCCGTATTACGTATTTTTGGAATACGTGTACGTATTTTATTCTGTATTGCATGATTCCTTGTTTAGCTTGCATCTTGGCTTGGTTATTTCTTGGTTTGGTTCGATTTTCTTTGGTCTATCATGAACCATGGATGAACCCCCTACCTACCACCACCTTTGATATTTATTGCCATTTCTTCTTTCTCTCTCTTCATTACGCATCTTCTTCTTCCTTATTTACTTCTTACCTACCAGAGAGAGGAGAGAGAGGTCTAGGCAAGTGCAACTTGCTTCATGGAGGAACTTAAATTTTATTACTTCATTCTCTTCCTTACTATATTCTAAAACACTTTAGTACTTGGCATTTCTAATTTCCATGGCTAGATTCTTCTAGATCTAAGTTTACTTTATTTTTGGATTTCTTGGGTTTTGATCTATTTAATACTGTTATTTCTGAGTTTTGAGGGTTCCATGCTGTAGAGTATTTCGTTCTACCCCATTTTGACCTATGGAAGTTCGAATTTGGACTTCGGATGAAGGTTTCATGGAGCTTGGAAGCATGGATTCTTGGTGTTCTTCTTCTTGGAAGCTTGGAGAAGAAGAACAGTGCTAGACTTGACCGCATTTTAGGCGGCAAGTGATTTCGAGCCGCATGAGCCTTCATACGATAGTCCTGGCCGCATGGGCTTGACTTGACCGCATGAACACTTCGTACGGCAAGTGCTCTCTCAGCCGCATGAACTTTTTCCCGCGAGCCGCATAGACCAGTTACGCGCTGGCCACATGAGGACTCGAGTCCTCTCAGCCGCATGACTGTCTGGATCCCCGAGCCGCATGGGCCCTGATCTTCGAGCCGCATGAGAACCCCCAGACCCAGCCGCATGGACTTCTTAGTCCGGGCCGCATGACCCTGATTAATCCCAGCCGCATATGCATCCTTTATTTCCTAGCCGCATGCGCCCTCGTCCCTGAGCCGCATGCGCCCCTCTTGGCCGCATGGGTTCCAGTGACCCTGGCTGTATGCGCTCACCTAATTGAGCCGCATGTTTTTTTCCCTTCCCTTGGCCGCATGAGAACCCTTCTCCTGCGAGCCGCATGGGTCCTTAGTTCCCCCGACCCGCATGAATCTCTCCCCAGCCGCATGAACCCGACTCCTTCTCCAGCCGCATGAGATCCATCCTGGCCGCATGTGCCTTAGCCGTATGGCTCTTCCATAGCCCTGTATATTGATATTTTATTAGATATTTAACGTCCATTTTATATCCTTACGCCTTTTGTCCTGAACTTGAAAATTATAAATTCATTTGATATGTTTGGAATTGTTAATTGAGCATGACCTGACAGTGACCCGTTGTGGTGCACTCCTGACATGACTAACATGACATGATAGTGGCCCGTCGTGGCACACTCCTGACAAGTACACCTGACATGATATATCTGATAAGCTGTCGCGACGGCTACCTGACATGACATGACCTGTATAATTATCTGGACACCGTGGGCGATTGTGCTTGTACAAATAATCCAGTCCTATCTTGCATCATGTCTAGGAGGGGACTCCTGAGTACCACGGTCAGGAGTACCTACTGAAATGGACTAAGGCTAATAACTAGATTAATACACTAGTCATAAAGATATCTCCCAGCTACAGGCAATCCCGTTACCTGGGCACGCCTTGGGATCTGTAGCCTGCCGTCGAGTATGGCACATTTCCAGCACACTGTCATGTGTTGCACCCTTCAAGCTACCTAAGGGTACATTCGTCTCCTGGACGATGTACCCACCTAAATTCAACTCTAAATCTTTTAACCCGGGTAACCTGGATGGACTGCAGGGCTTGTGGCTGTGGAAGATTCTCACTGCATCTTGCTAGTAACTAGGCCTATGATAACCCTAGTTAGTTAAAGTATCAAGCCGTAGTTCTTGTTTGGCCGTAAAATAATTGAATGGAGTCTAACCTGTCTAGTCTTGCCCTGATTTGTCCCAGATTACTGTATGACCAGAATGCCTGTATTTATTTTATCGATAAATGGTGAGAATCCCAAGATCTGTTCAGACGAAGGGTTACAACCCCGGTCCTTGTTTGGTTTACGAGTTGTAACCTGGTTATCTGAATAGTTCCATGGTTATCTCGTCGTATATCATCCTGATGTATTTTTCTTATTTCCAGTTCTTACCTTTATTTATATTTTGTGCCGATTGCTGGTTTTAGTTCCTAAGTGAAGCCTCCTTTGTGGCACTTGCTCTTTCTGGGGTCTGACCCAGCTGGTTTTGTGTGGCCAGATTTCGGAGCAGCTCCAGAGGATCTATCGACCTTCCAGCCAGATGGTGGCCACTAGACGGAACCCTGGCAACGAGTAGGTTATTTTTGGCTCTCCCACTCTATTGTAAAAATATTTTTTTGAGGCGTTTAGCCGACGAGCACCTGTTTAGCTCGATTGTATTTACTTACCGTCTGCCTACGGGCTGAAACATGATTGACAGATCCTAGGGTTGATCATGTATGACTAAACTCTTGCTAGTCCTAACATTTTGTAACGACTAGCTTCATGATCAGCTGAATATGTAATGTTTGGGACGCCTTACTATTGTATATTTAATGATCATACTTCTTGTAACCTTTTACTTACTTGCTTGTGATTGAGACACTAGGCTTGTTCATGACCTTAAGAGACTGCTGGCTTGTAGATAAACCCTCATGTATCTAGACAGCCGTGACCGTATAGCGAGGTGGGTTGCACTTCAATATACGTAGCTGGCTATGTCTGCCCCCGCTCTCCAGTATTCTGGTTCTGGAGAGTGACATTAAGCCCCCAAAGGGTGATATGCCCCCAATGGGTGATATGCCCCCAAAGGGTGATAAGCCCCCAAAGGGTGATATGCCCCCAAAGGGTGGTACATAGTAGTCCCATAAATGGGGATTCTGATAGACCCAATAAATGGGATAAGGATTCAGAAAAGACTCTGTGATCATAAGGGTATATGTCACAAGTGATCAAAGAACCAAAGAAGTATCTGATACGCCATGTAAGTGAAACGCACAGAACATAGAGTACCCGATGCTCCCTGAAGGGATAACATCTCAAGAAGGGATCCATATAGTACTAATCCGTGTGACCAACGTGACAGTATCAAGTAAAATAATTTAATGCAGGAAATAATTCTAAGCAGGATATGAAATGATCAGAGAATATACTCGCCTCATATCTGAATGTCTGAAGTAATCTACTATGCATCTGCATGCTGTCTAGGTCGAACTAGACTAAAGTCAACTCTTGGTCAACTCTGGTCAACTACACTAGTCAAACTAGGTCAACTAGGTCAAGACTGACTCAAACAAGTCTAATAAGTCTCACTAGGCCTAACCAAGCCTAGTCTAGCAATCACACACCAATCACAATGCTATACAAACTATCAACTTATTTATATATTTATTTACCACATTAATCAAGCCTATATTGTATTACCCATATTACATATCATTCCTGCCTACCTTGCATAAATACATTCATTTATCACCTTGTACATATATATATGTATCACTACATGTATATATAAATATAGATACTTACATACATATACCAATACATAAGTAACATATTATATATATATATATATATATATATATATATATATATATATATATATATATATATATATATATATATATATATATTACTATATATCAAAATACATATATAGAGAGATATAGTGGGTGAGATATATATGAATGAAGTGTCAAGGTGAAATGTTGTTTGGGAATACAATGTGTAATAGCAATGTGATAGAGGAGTGGTACATGAGAGGCCTGTGTGTTTACACATATGAACCTATGTAACAGGAAGGGTTTAAATAAAGGGTGTGTGACAGGAAGGTGGGGAGCTAGTATAGGCTGTGTTTGGAGGACTGAATTTAGGACAGTTAGGGACTGGATTGGACTGTATTATGGATAGGGTTTTGGGGCTAACCTATGGCTGATACTATAGGTCTGAATGTAGGATGTTTAGATGGACTGAATGGCAGCTATGGGCTGTGCAATTTGGACAGGTGATAGGTTGAACAAAGGGCTCGTTTAGAGTGGTTTAAGGGGGCTGAAATTAGGACTGTTAAGGAAGCAAAGGGGGGACTGTCAATGGGATGGAATGTGGGTGAGGCTAAACGTGTATGTGTCTCCAAACTATGTGTGTCAAGTCAGGTTTAGGTGTTCACTGGAAATAAATAACAGAGGGTGTACATATCATATTGCATACATTCATATTTACAATGCATTTGATAGTGCATTTATTGTCATATATCAGTAATGAAACCAAAACCCATACAAGGTATGAGAATTAAACTCAAAAATCAGTTTTAAAGGAAACCCAACACAGTGAGTTTTCTCAAACTCAGTTAACATAGTCTCAACATGATGGGTTAATCCCAGTTATGTTATATCATTCGAAACCATTAAACTTAGTTAAGTATGGAAATCAATATGACATTGAACCAAACTATCATTAGGAAAACACCATGTTCTCCAATCCTCAAGCCTTGCAATGTGACATGTGTGTAGAGGGTGTGTCATCCTGTGATTTCAGGAATGGCAATGACAGGGTTCAGAATTAAGTGAAGGGAAAATCAGAGGGGAAACCTCTCAGGTTTCAGATGGTAAAACCCAAATTCAACATAACATTTGAAATCAAATAGATGAACATATTGGAGGTTTTAAAAAAAATATGCAACTAATAGTGTATACATATAATGTGAAGCAGGAAAGGGAATTCAATTTACAGTTTAATGTGAAGGAAACAATTTTCAGTTATAAAGAATGGAAATTTTTTAATAACAGTGAAGTATACACTGTCAGGGAAAAACTCATTTCTCAGGTATTCATATTCAAATCAAACCCATACACTCAATAATCTGAATTTGAAAAAAAGAAAAAGTGTGAACAATGTGTCACAAGGGGGTGTCTTGTGTCCTCATGGTGTCAAGTGTGAAAGTGTCGAACTGGTTGCAATGTGTGGAGGAGGGTGGCAAATCTCAGTTAACACTTATTTGCATGATTTAAAATCTCAGGTTTTCAGTTTAGTATACATCAATCCACAGGTTTTCATTAACTGTTTCAACAATCTTTGGTAAGTACATATGTAGACATATCAACTAATCAACATAATTTGCATTTTGTTTTATTTTAAACATCAATTACAACTCTGAAAAAAACAGAACTGAACAGTATCAGTGTTTACAAAACTCAACACCACAACCCAATTTCGAAATGCAAAACCACATCCAAACCCAAATCAACTTATACAGAGTGCCCCCACATGTAGCCGTGTCATATGTGAGTGTTCTTGTGTCCAAACAGTGGACACGAAGTGTCCAAAATGAAAAGAAACAATATATCAGGAAACAGTCTAAGTATTCCTCCTGCACGCGTGTGGATTGATCCAGGACACGACACAGACATCCATGAAGAACAGATGGCAACTCTAGAGGGGGGTGAATAGAGTTTATAGAGAAAATATCCAATTAAAAATCAACTCTATCACAAATAAAACTAATCAGAGTAAATGCAGAATTTAAAGTGAGAAGCAAGAGAGCATATGCAAATACAGCCGATTTTAACCTGGTTTCCCTCGTGGAGGACTAGTCCATGCCTGAGAACTCTAGCTCAGGATTAAATCCACTATTTGTGAAATAGTAGTTACAACCCGTGCCTTTACTTCAGAAGAGCACGTCAACTTCTTACAGAGGATCGCAGTGGCGATGCTTGGACTTTTCCAAGCGACTTCTTGAACTCTTGCACAAGACTCCTAACTGAGAGATGCTGAGCACTCGAGACTTAGGAAACTTGTGGCTAGTAGATGAGAAGGGTATGGCTTATATTGAGCTTAAGAGAGAAGAGAAGAGAAGATTGGATAGTTTGAAATGAGAGAATTCTAGGCCTATTTATAGGTTTTTGTCAGGCAGAATTCGGCCAGAATTCTGGTAGGAATTTCAAAAATTTGGCCGTTGGACAACTAGCAACCAGCCAACCCTAAAAATTAGGGTGCTAATTTTTAGGGGACAGAGTTCGGCCCGAACTCTGTGTGGAGGCAGAGTTCGGCCCGAACTCTGTCTCCAGAGCACAAAACTGGTCCAATGGTGGATTGGGCTAAGTTTGGATGTGGAGCTTTATGGGCTTTGGGTAGATTATGGGTTGAGTCTTAAGAGCCCAGCATAACTCAGCTTACAATCATTCTAGACTCAATAAATATAAAAGTACAGACGCTAAAAACAACTTGCAATTCCAACACTGAGCAGTCTTCGGGCTTGAGCAGAAAGTAGTCGTCGTGTGTCTTATTGAATTATCACAAGTATTATTTTGTCAACGTTATCAATATTTGGTTGACTGTGACTTTGTGTCAACAATCCATGTGTCACGTGCATGTGTCAGTTTGTTCGCCAATAGTAGGGCTACACCTTGGACACCCTGTACCGTGTCCTAGACGCATGTCCAGGCGTGTCCGTATGCGTGTCAGTGGTGAAAACTGTGTGTGCACAACAGCTCACGCGTGGCCCGTGCGACCAGTGTGTGAGCAAATTCGTGTCCGACGCGACACGAAAAGTCATGAAACTTGGGAAGTGACTTGTCAGTCACTGCCCCGAGCCCCACACCAAATTTGGTGGGTTCACAAGGTCTGTGCAGTGAGCACGACACATGTGGTAGCAGGACATCGAGACACTGTCTCGTGCTGCGGGTTCGTGTCCGTTTTGGACACGGACACAAGTCTAAATCGTGCTCAGTCCAGGAGGAAATTAGTAAACACATTAAAATCAATATTTTCATTCAAATACTTTTTCAAAAATAGTAATAAATTCCCTTTGTGATATTTCATCAAACACATGCATAAACACAATGATACGTGTCCGAAATGGATACGAAATGGACACGACTCGACACGAAACCAATACCTACAGCTAGGGGACACTTAGGGCTTCCTATTCATGCAAAGAAATTGAAAATCTATTGAAGGAATAGGAAGTTACCTATATGTTCAATTTCCAATGAAAAGCTCCAAAAAGGGAAGGTTTCTCCTTGTTAGCCAAACTCTCCAAATTGTCCCAAGCCTGAGAATACTCTCCATGAATAGCAAGAGGGAGACAATTAGAATCTAATGCAAGTTGTTTGAGTCAAAAAGGAGTTAAAATGGGAAAGTTATGGATTGGGGAAGATGGCTATACCTCTTTCTTCAAAGCTTGAGAGAAAAAATAATAAAAGAGGCAAGAACAAATGGAAGAGGCATTAAATAGGGTGGGAAACCCTAGGTTGGCTTCCATGGACTGATTAGGATAAGGTTTTGGGTACATGGTGTGGGCCTATGGGCTTTGATTTAAGGTTTAATCATAAGTCATGTCTAATGGCTTAAATCTAACTTAAGTCAAATAACCATACCATGGGTCAACTCTAGTCTAACTAGGGTTACTTGACCTAACCAAGTCCAAACACAACTAGGGTTAGCTTCTAGGTTAGCCTACCAAGGTCATTGCTAGTCAAAGTCAACTTAGTCAACCCTCATTCAAACAATTCCAAAATAAATTCTAAAAATTCCCATAAATTCAAATAAATTATAATAAATCCAAATAACCCTAAAAATGTCAAAAATACCCTAATCACATGGCTAGACTCTAGGGTAGACAGTCTCTACTGTTTCCTAGCAAAACACCAAAAAACACAAGTCATGAATTTAAATAGTTAAAAAATAATTAAAAATCACTAAAATCATAATATGAAATAAATATCATTAAATAATAATTATAATTACAAAATTTTAAAATTACCCTCTTCTGGAAAACTGGGTGTTACACATATCCTCGTGCCCCTAAACAGGGTACGGGTTGTGACAGTTATGGACTTCAAGATAGGGTAGTAGTATGTTACTTGCACTTGTGATTTACTGTATTATACTTGACACGACTTGCTAGATCTCGACATGGGGTGGGGAGAACGTTATCGACATATTAGGTTGTTTTATTGCTTGACCTCATTACCATATTTGGGACTTGGTTGTCATACATTTGCTTGCTATTGTCTCTATAGCAGAGCTCTGATGTTATTTTATTACTTGCACAAGGTACCACGATACGGTGCCTTTGGTGTTAATCTACTAATGATCTTATGAGCCTCAACGGTCAGAACCAGCTATTAGAAACGTGTTCTTACATGCATATCACTTAGACATGATATAGTAGATACCCTTAGGTCATATTTTCTTTACTATTTTATTGATGTATATATTATGTACCTTCTATATCTCCTAAAGAACTGGTTCTTTTCCAGGTATAGACGATGAGGTTTATCCTGAGGTTTATTTTTCTGGAGTCGAGATTGGAGATGTGCCGTCGCAGGAGGACGAGATAGTTCCCGTGGACTTCTCTTGATTCATGTCGTTCTTTCTCAGACTTTGCTATTTCCATTTTTTAGTTCAGCATACCGTTAGTTGGATATTTTACTCTATTTCTTTAATGTGGTGATGGGTTGTCTTTTCCCGTACATTTATTATTTTTATTTACTACTGGACAGTTGTCATTTTTATTATTTTATTGGACTTTGATATCTTCTGTCTTGATAATTCTATATGGATGAGATTAGTACTGCATCATGTAATCTATGACTTATGTTGTGTTGTTGATATTGGTTCTACTATAATTTACATCTTAAGTACTCTTTAATGGGCTTGGTAGGTGGTACAACCCATTGGAGATGTATTGTTGGCATGTATACGTATTCCTAATCCTACGTATTTTGGGACTGGGCGTTACATAGGGTCTGTGTGCTGCCTAATATGTACAAAATTTCATATGTGCTACAACTACAGTGACACCACTCTTTCTTACATTAGGTACACACACATATCTGTAGGTTGTAGGGACTGGAAGTACACCATATCGTCATTCTAAGGCTGTTGTAATGCAGTCTTCTATAGCCTAATATCTTCTATCTCCAACTACCTGCGAGGCAAATGCATACTGCTGTTATATGCAGTTCAACACATTGGTATAGCTCTGCACACATACCAACTGTGCACTTATGCTGAACATACCTACATACCTCCTACTGAGATCTACATTTCTTCCACTCTACTACACACCAATACACCCTTCCTCCTTGAATTATTACAAATGTTAGCATCCAAAATTACTGATACTTTACCATACCAAATAACAAGCCAACTGATACATGATTCAACAAAATTTACTAGGTATCAACCCTATAATGAGATCTAACCAAGGACTGATTCCTTGCCATTACCCACTCCTATTATCACAGGGTACTTGTATACCAACACAAGATTTTCCTCCAACTCACAGGAAATTCTTTTAACTCTTGTGTACTATTCAGATACACTTGCACATATTAAACATTATTTTGCAGGAATGCACACACATATTAATAATTATTTTTGCTTCGCCTGGTTGAGGTGCTGATTGAGCTATCGTTGTTGTAGGAGCTCCGGGTGATGACTTAAGGATCTTCGAACGTGATTGTTGGTGATTATGACTGTCCATCCAAACGACTTGATCACAGGTGATCCAGCACGCATAAGTATTTAGGACAACCTGTCGTTTGAACGTTGTGGTTATGTGACGCGTGCGCCATAAACAGAAGACTTAAATCTGGTGGAAAGATCTTTGGTAGACGCGTGCAATGGCCGTGATTTAGAAGGAATCTCCACTTTGAATGGGGCTATTATTGTGTACACACCATAAACATGGTATTGGTCCTTTCAGCTGTTACCAACAGGATTAGAGGTGATCTAGTTCAGGATGTGAACAAGCTGTTGATGATCTAGTTCGGGGCGCAAACCAGCTGTTGATGATCCAGTTTGGGGCATAAACCAGTTGTTGATTATCCAGTTCGGGGTATAAACCAGCTATAGATGATCCAGTTCAGGGCACAAACCATCTGTTTGTAGGACCGTTGAGCACCTCTAGAGGGGGGGTGAATAGTGTGAGTGCGAGTGCAGCAGAAAATAATCACCAATTTAAAAATTTAAAGCAGATAACTATGGCAGTGAATAAGAGACAGTAAATGAATATAGTAAGAGATAGAGAGATCAAACTCAGTGACACAGCGATGTATACTGGTATCCCTCTGAGAGGACTAATCCATTCTCGAGCACTCTTGTTCGATGTTAATCCACTAAGGCACAAGCTAATTGAGAGCTTGCAGTCTCTTACAACACCGTACTTGGTGACGAGTGTACGACCGACTTCACAATACCGTGCTTGGCGATGAGCGCACGACCGGCTCCACAACAGAGATAGTTTCTTTACTTTGAACAACCTCTTTACAACTCTTGAGAACCAAAATAATCTAGATCAAATATATATTATTGGCTTTTGGCTAAGAGATGTGTAGGTGAAATATGAAAGCTTTTGATCAGATGAAAACACTTATTAAAGAGAGAAGAGAAGATGAATTGATTGAGTGATTTGGAATAAGAAATTCTCTTCTATTTATAGGTGTTTTCGAGGACCAAACTCGGGCAGAATTCGGGCAGAGTTCTTATGCAAAGATTTCACAAATGAGCGTTGTATGCAGATTTGGAGGCAACAAATATTTAAATTCAAACTGACCGAACTCGGGCCGAACTCGGCTTGAGTTCTATCTCAGTAAAAATGTAAAACATTTGTCAAATTTTGTTGCAGAAGGTGAATGATATTTTTGGTAGGTAGACTTTGTTGCAGAAGGTGAATGATATTTTTAGTTGGTAGACTTTGGATGGGTAGGCTGTATAGGAAAGTGGACTATTATTAACCTAAGTCAGTAGTATCCAGTCGATCTTACAATTTATATCCTAGACTCAATAAAGATAAAATACATAATAAATTGCAAAATGACTCGGACTTGATTCCAATGAAAATAAGCTTCAGAATGATGATTCGTACGCTTGCTGATGTAGTAGTACGCTTTTTGATATTGATTTTACTAGACCTGAAATGATTAGCAGCAGTTCGTATGTAGTAGTACGCTTTTTGATATTGATTTTACTAGACCTGAAATGATTAGCAGCAGTTCGTATATTTTGTGTATTGACTTAAGTTAGTGTCTATTATTAAAATCGTTTATGACCATGGAATGGGCCAACAATCTACTCCATATTGATAATTGAAAAACTTGAGTCTATACCAAAATATATCTAAATAGAACAAAATAAAAATACCTGAAAAAGAATAAATGATGGTGTTCGATTTGTGGTATCGCTCTTTTTCTCTCTCTTTGTCAATAAAAAAAATGGTTTTGGCTCCCCCGTAATTTGTGAAGCCAACAATGTTCATCAAAAGACAAAGTTATACTAGAGAGATAACCATAAATAACAAAATTTCCACAAGAAGTAAGTGCATAGTAAAAATAACTAGAAGTGAAGTACTGAAAAGTCATACAAACTGAAAGATACAACCATCACAAACTGCTAATAAATGTCTAACTGTAAAGTTTAGATATAAAAAACATAAGATCATCATCTATCAGACTCCATCCAAAATCCACTAACTCAAGTCCTCATCACATCGGCGTGTCGTCACCTCCAGGAGCATCTGGTGGAAAATATGCAGCAGTAGGATCGAAATAAGAAAATATCGTCTCATCATCGAACCTAGGTCCAGGGAAGCTAGGGTGATGAAGCATGGTAACTAGATGTGTGGGGTCATGAGATAGACTCCAGTGAAAATCAGCAATGCTGTTCCGCAACACTTGAGCCAGGGTGATATGGCGGAACTCAGAATCAAGATACCCTTGATGTCGTTGTGCTGAGAGGGCAACGAAATCATCAAAGCGCTGATAGAAGCCAGGGTCAAAACTCGGAGCAGGGGATGGAGCAGCAGCAGCAGGAGGAGCCTCGGGGTCATCATCGTGAACGGGTTCAGCACCAGGAGGCAAAGGAGAAGTAGGATATAACCTAGACCTACTGAGTTCAATGGTAGTGGAGGAGTAAGGACATGTTTGAAGATCTTTCAAACCTCCTAAAGATGGAAGCCAAATGCATAGGGTAGACAAGGTTGCGTCCTGTATTTTTGCAGTTAAGCATCCATGCCATAACAGTCTTTGGAACAGAAAAGGGAATACTAAAGTGAATATGGTACATGGCTGATAATTCTATGAAGGTAATCTCATCAGAAGATCCCTTCTTTGGAAGAAGAACATAAAATATAAACCTATAGAGTTCATAGAAGTTTTGATTTAGATGCTTGGAATAAACTCTTCTAGGAACAGGTTTAGGATGACACAGAAGTTTTTTAAAGGAATCAAGGGTGACACCTTCAGGGAATTGAATATGATGAATATCTACTAAAGCTTCACCAACATCAGAAACATGAAAATATTCACTGATGTCTGTGGCATTGAACTTTAGTTCCTGCCCAGCTACACAAGAGTAGAAGTTGTCGTTATCTTTTACTTGCAGATTGCAGTAAAACATACGGACAACATTATCATAAATGTTCTCAGCAACTTCGAAAAAATCACGAAAATTGAGACGGTTGAAAGTGGGAGCATACTCAGAAAAGATATTAAAGTTAACACGTGCCCCAGCACAAATTTTACGACCCAAAAATGAGTCAAACCAAAGATCAAATAATTCCCTATCGGGAAAGAGTCCAGAGTCGTAATCATCAGATCCAGTAGGACGGGCTGGACTGAAGACATTTATGGGAACATAGTCAGAGGAGGATGATCCTGCTTGAGAGGAAATAACCTTTCTCTTTTGATGTTTAGGTGCCATGGATAAGAAGGAAAGAAAGTAGAATACCTTGAAGAAAGAATGAAGATGGCGAAGAGGACGGTCCACTAGACTCCGAGAAAGCTCGAAAGCAAGGAGGAGGAGAAGATCTATAGAGTTTTTGTGTGTTAATCTCGGTAAACGGGTGAAGAAAAATACGAGAAGGATGAAGAATATATAGGGCTAGGGCCGGCTGTTCGGTTCTGGAAATCCGTACAGCGCTGACTGAACTCAGTCCAAACTCGGTCAGAGTTCGGTCCGAGTTCGGTTACTTGTATTCCCAATGTCATAAATGCAGTATTTGTTTAAATTTAAATTTATAACTGTTACACTCCTTCATTTAATAACTCTTATTACTTTGGGTTAGCTGTAGGGGCCGGATTCCAGCTAGCGGTAGTCTGAAGACTAGTACACAGTGTTGCTTCAGGCTATTTATGCCTGTATGACAGAAGGACCCTTTCGGCTTGTATCCAAAATAATTTTCGTTAATAAATTACAAAGTATCAAGTTATAAAATAAATTTAATAAACATACTACATTATGAATCTAAAAATTCAACTATGCTGAGCTCTCGCCGCATAACATTAAATCGGTCTTCAGCTAGTGGTTTTGTGAAAATATCTGCTAGTTGATGATATGTGTCAATAAACTCTAAGCAGATGTCCCCGTATTGTTGGTGATCACGTAAAAAGTGATAACAAATTTTAATGTGCTTTGTGCATGAGGGACATACAGGGTTCTTAGTCACGTTAATAGTGCTAGTGTTATCACAGTAAATAGGAATCTTAGTGTCGTACAGATTGTAGTCTTCTAGGGTTTGCTTCATCCATAAAATTTGAGCACAACAACGTCATGCGACGATATACTCAGCCTCAGTAGTTGATAATGCTACAGAATTTTATTTTTTGCTAAACCATGAGACTAAGGTCTTTCCTAGGAAATGACACGTACCGCTGGTACTTTTACGTTCTACTTTGCATCCTGCAAAATCTGCATCCGAGTAACCTATCAAGTTAAATGATTTGGTTTTAGGATACCACAAGCCAAACGTAGAAGTTCCCTTAAGGTATCGGAAGATACGCTTAACAGCCCTTAGGTGTGATTTCCTAGGATTTGCCTGGTATCGTGCACAAATACAAACACTGAACATAATATCAGGACGAATAGCAGTTAAATATAATAAGCTACCAATCATACCTCGATACTTACGCTGGTCGACAGGTTTGCCACTTTCATCAGTGTTAAGCTTTGTAGATGTAGCCATTAGAGTTCTGATAGGCTTTACATTTTCAAAGTCGTACTTTTTCAGTATGTCCTTCGTATATTTGGCTTGATTGATGAATGTTCCCTTTGAGTGTTGTTTGATCTGGAGTCCGAGGAAGAAGTTTAGCTCTTCTATCATACTAATCTCAAATTCACTCTGCATATACTTAGCAAACTCTTGACGAAGTTTTTCAATAGTAGAACCGAATATGATGTCATCAACGTATATTTGCACAAGAAGAATATCATCATCTAAAGATTTGATAAACAATGTTGTATCAACTCTTCCTTTTGAAAAACCATTATCAAGTAAGAAGGCACTTAGGCGTTCATACCAAGCACGAGGTGCCTGTTTGAGTCCATAGAGTGCTTTCTTAAGCTTGAAGACGTGATCAGGTTTTTGAAAATATTCAAAGCCAGGGGGTTGTTTCACAAATACTTCTTCTTTTAGAAATCTGTTTAAAAATGCACTTTTCACGTCCATTTGAAATAATTTAAAATCATTAAAACATACAAATGAACAAAACATGCGGATAGCTTCTAGTCTAGCAACAGGAGCATATGTCTCGTCATAATCAATATCTTCTTCTTGATTATAACCTTGTGCCACTAGACGTGCTTTGTTGCGTAGAACTTGTCCATCTTCACTTAGTTTATTTCGGAACACCCATTTGGTACCAATTATCGATTGACCAATAGGTTTAGGAACGAGTTCCCAAACTTGGTTTCTCTCAACTTGATTAAGTTTCTCTTGCATGGCATTAATCCAAAACTCATCATTAAAAGCATCTTCTATATTCTTAGGTTCTATTTGAGAAATAAAAACTACATTTGCAGCTATTTCAGAATCTCTAAGAGAAGAGCGTGTACTTACACCTTTTGATACATCACCTATAACGAGTGTCTCTGGATATTCTGGTAAGAACTTCAATGATTCAAATTTATGAGTCAGATCTTCCACAGGACTCTTATCGGTTCTTGCTTGTACACCTTCATCATCACTATCGCTAGATCTGTGACTATTGAGCTCATCAAAAGTAACGTTAGCAAATTCTTCAATAATTATATATCTTTTATTGAAAATTCTATATCCCTTACTCTTAGCAGCATATCCGAAAAATATCTCTTTATCTGCTTTGGAGTCAAACTTAACCCAAGTTGTCCTTGGTGTTCAGGATAAAACAACGACATCCAAAAACTTTAAAATAAGAAATATTTGGAATCCTTCCGAACCAAAGTTCATAAGGTGTTTTCTTCGAGATGGGTCGAATTAACACCCTATTTAAAATATGACAAGCTGTGCTAACAGCTTCTGTCCAAAAATATTTAGAAAGATTATGCTGATTCAGTATGACTCTAGCCATCTTGCTTAGAGTACGATTCTTTCGCTCCACAACACCATTCTGTTGAGGAGTTCTAGGACAAGAAAATTTATGGTAGTATCCACTATCATCACAAAACTTTTTGAAATCAGTATTTACGAATTCACCACCATGATCACTTCGGATACATGTAATCGTGAAGCCTTTTTTGTTTTGTAACTTTTTATAAAATAACTAAAATTCACAAATAGCATCATTTTTGTTTGATAAAAAGTAAACCCAAGTAAAACGAGAGAAATCATCAACAATAACAAATGCATAGAGCTTACCGCCAAGGCTAGCGACTCTACTAGGACCAAATAAATCTATATGTATCAACTGCAAAGGTCTAGAGGTACTTACAACATTGAAGGATTTAAATGTAGAACTATGTGCTTTGTTCTTTTCACAGTTAGCACATACCATATCTCTCTTATACAGTATCTCACGGAGTCCTTTTACCAGCTTTTTAGTGCGAGTGTCGTAAGATATTGTCCATATTAGCATGTCGTAGTCTCATATGCCATAGCCAGCTTTTATCTAGGTTAGCTACTAGGCATCTTCCTGCATTATTAGTACTCTCTAGAAAGAAAACATAAATATTGTCTTCTCTAATCCCTTCATATACGGGATTACCTGATGACATATCATATATGGTACATTTGTCTATTACAAAGTTGATACCATAACCATTATCAGCCAAGTGACTTATGCTTAATAGGTTATGTTTCAATTTTGTAACTAGGCAAACATTTTTTATTACAGGATAAGGAGATATACCAACAGTACCATTCCTAATGATATCACCTCTCAGATTGTTTCTAAAGGAGACGTATCCTTCTTTCTTGATCGATAGCGTGACGTACAAAGATGCATCACCAGTCATATGCCGCAAACATCCGCTATTGAGGATCCACTTGCTTTTAGCATGAGAGGGTTGAGGGTCCACCTATAAAACAAGTAGATAAATCTTTTGGTACCCATTTACTGAAGGGTCCATATTGATTAGTCTTAGGTCTCTAAAATAATGTACGATTGTCAACAAGTTTTCTTGCTAAACAATACTGTGATGTGTCCATGAGTACCAAAGTATGTGCAAGTAAAATTTGAAAAAGTGTTAGTGGAATATGTGTTGACATGCCTATGTGGTTTCTTTGAAAACCAATAAGTGAAAGCATGGTGATATTCGTATTTCTTTTATGCTTTCTGTGTTTTAGTCCTCTTAGGTGTATTCTTAGCATTAGGACTAAACTTAGGCTGTGTCACAGGTATTGCCTGTTTACCTAACTTGATTTCTAACTTTTTAGAAACCGCAAAAGTCTCTTCATATTTAGCAGTCATGTCTATGAGTCTTTGTTCTGTGACTAAGTGCTTCTTCTTCTCTATGTCATATAACTCTTGTATTTTGACATAGTCTCTTTCTTTCTTTTCAACTTTGAGGATAGCCTCATGATAGTCTACTTTAAGCTTTGCTATCTCTTCCGTGTTACCGGTAGTAGACGTCTCTTTAATGTCTTCAATGAGACTAGACAGTCTAGCTACTTCGGTTGTGTATGCCTTAATCTCTTTTCGAGATTGCTTATACTTGTCAAGCACATTTCTGTGTTCTTCATGTAGTTCGCTGAAGGCATTTTCTAATTCATCGAAAGTAAAATAGTCATACAAAGGGTTTGAGGATACCTTATCAAAAGCCATAAGACAGATATTGGCATTTTCGTAGGGTCTGTCTTCTTCCTCTGTATCACTGGCATCGCTTTTATGCCAGATACTTGTGTTTGCATACTTTTGACTAGTTGTTGCTTTTCTGCTTGATCTTGATCTATTGTATGGACTGCTTTTCTTCGAAGTTGGACAGTCCTTCTTCATATGTCCTGATTTCTTGCATATAAAGCATATTGTTTCATCTTTATTGCTTTCTTGGATATCTTTTTTCCTTCTGCTTGATTTCTTAAACTTTAGAAATTTTCTGAAGTTCTTCACTAGTAGGGCTTGTTCATCGCCACTTGATGATTCTTCCTCAAAATTATTGCATGTTGATTTTATGGCCTAAGCTTTAAAGGCGATAGATTTTTCTTTTGGGGTCGCTTCTTTAAACTCTTGTAGATCAAGCTCATGGGTCATGAGCTTGCCCATCAGTATTTCTAGAGACATGGTGGTGAGATCATTTTCTTCAATGATTGCTGTTGCCTTTGGGTTCCAGTTCTTGGTTAGAGCCCGTAGCACTTTTCTGATCTTCTCGTGATTATTGTAATCCTTACCAAGAGATTACAAAGGATTAGTAATATCAAGGAAACGAGTGAACATCTGTGTAATTGACTCACCGGATTTTATTTTAAAAGATTCATATTCCTGTGTTAGTCTGCTGATTTTAGATTTCTTCACTTGGGAAGTACCTTCATGAGCTACCTCAAGAGGTTTCCAAATCTCATGAGACGTCTTATAGGTTGAAACTCTGTTGAACTCCGTTTTGTCAATTGCACAGAATAGTACGTTGATGGTACGATCATCTAGACTAGCCTTTGCTTTTTCAGTCTCTGTATATTTGTCATGAGGCTTGTCTACAAGTACGCCATCAACTACTGTAGGTGCCGGTTTCTTATAACCTTCAACTACTATAGACCAAAGGTCAAAGTCAAGAGACTTTAAAAAGAATGTCATTCGTATTTTCCAGTAGGTATAGTTTATACCATTAAATAGAGGAGGTCTATTTGTGGATTGCCCTTCACCGTTGAATATTGATTTCACGGCTTCCATATATACTCTTTGAGGTTTGTTATATTAGAATATAACCTGCTTTGATACCAATTATAGGACCGTTGAGCACCTCTAGAGGAGGGTGAATAGAGTAAGTGCGAGTACAATGGAAAATAATCACCAATTTAAAATTTAAAAACAGATAACTATGGCAGTGAATAAGAGACAGTAAATAAATATAGAAAGAGATAGAGAGATCAAACTCAGTGACACAACGATGTATACTGGTATCCCTCTGAGAGGACTAATCCAGTCTCGAGTACTCTTGCTCGATGTTAATCCACTAAGGTACAAGCTAATTGAGAGCTTGCAGTCTTTTACAACATCGTGCTTGGTGACAAGTGTACGACCGACTTCACAACACCGTGCTTGGCGACGGGGGTACGACCGACTCCACAACAGAGATAGTTTCTGTACTTTGAACAACCTCTTTACGACTCTTGAGAACCAAAAGACTCTAGATCAAATAGATATTACTGGCTTTTGGCTAAGAGATGTGTAGGTAAAATATGAAAGCTTTTGATCAGATGAAAACACTTATTGAAGAGAGAAGAGAAGATGAATTGATTGAGTGATTTGGAATGAGAAATTCTCTTCTATTTATAGGTATTTTCGAGGATGGAACTTGGGCAAAATTCGGGTAGAGTTCTGATGCAATGATTTCGCAAACGAACGTTGTATGAAGATTTGGAGGCAACAAATATTTAAATTCAAACTGATCGAACTCGGGCCGAACTCGGCTTGAGTTCTGTCTCAGTAAAAATGTAAAACATTTGTCAAATTTTGTTGTAGAAGGTGAATGATATTTTTGGTAGGTAGACTTTGTTGCAGAAGGTGAATGATATTTTTGGTAGGTAGACTTTGGATGGGTAGGCTGTATAGAAAAGTGGACTATGATTAACGTAAGCCAGTATTATCCAGTCGATCTTACAATTTATATCCTAGACTTAGTAAAGATAAAATACATAATAAATTATAAAATGACTTGGACTTGATTCCAATAGAAATGAGCTTCAGAATGATGATTCACACGCTTCCTGATGTAGTAGTACGCTTTTTGATATTGATTTCACTAAACCTGAAATGATTAGCAGCAATTCATATAATTTGTGCATTTACTTAAGTTAGTGTCGATTATTAAAATTGGGTGTGACCATGGAATGGGCCAACACTATTGATAATTCAGTTCAGGGTAGAAACTAACTGTCTTGGTGTAGAGGGTGGTTCAGCCATGGGCTCGAGCCCTATGGATTGATGTGGAGACTAGTTGGGCCGTTTGAGCCGCATGCTTCATTGGCCGTATAGGGCTTCTTGGAGGGAGGTCGCATAGTATCTATGCCATTTGTGATCTGGTCGCATTGAGTGGTCCGACTGCCTTTGGTTCTGTAAAGGTGATGTACCTCAGGGTGTGCTGTTGGTACTTGGCATCCCACTGGAGGTCTTCTGAGCCTTCGTGCACTCCGCCAGAGGTAGTTTTGTCTTGATTGAGCCTGGACAATTTTTATGCTTCTACAAGCAGCAGGGTCCATCCCAGCCTCTAGCATCTGTACCACCTACTTGCCATCACTACGGCAAGATAGGTCATCTAGTGAAGGATTGTCAACACAGATGGGGATTATGCCTTATCTATGTTTCGGGTGAGCACTCAGTACGAGACTGCCCAAAGAACCAGAGAGCAGCACTGATGGCACAACCACCTACGTCTGACTTTCCAGCACCGAGGGTACCATATATAGGAGCTAACATAAATCAACCAGTAACACAATGAGGATATACATGAGGATCACCTTTCGATTAGGCAACATAATTCACACAGGCCATACAGCAAGCCAGAGTATAATAAGGAGGAAAGCCTTTAACATGGCCGTTGCAGTACTAAGAGGACCGACTAGAGGTAACAATTTATGGTTTCATGGTAGGGACATTGTATAGAAAATTTTCAAGATTGATTTTTACTCGAGTTATTAGGAGCGACCGTAATGACCGAGTGTAACATTTGAACTATTCCTAGTTACGTTAGCATGGTTCTTCAATAGTGAGCATTATTTTGAATTTTAAGACAAAATTCTTTTAAGGTGGATAGATTGTAAACCCTCTAATTTTTAGAAATTTTTTAGTACTTATTTTACATGATGTTTATATATTAAACCATATTTTATTTTAAATATGGCTATATAGCCACTTTGCCGTAGCTTTAATTTTTGAAGCACACTATTTATCTATTTATGAAATATAGTTCATATTTGTAATCTAGAGGAGTCCACCTTTATTTTGATATATCTTGTCCCACCCAAATATGTTCCCTTGCACTATATATTTCTTGTACAACTTTCGGATCAAAATGTCCATTTTACCCTTCACCGTAATTTCGATATATTTTTCCAGTTCCGATTTGAGGCCCAAACCTGATCCAAACCATTTGACCCAATATATAGTTTTGACCTATTTTGAGCCTACTACACAAATGTCAAGGGTGTCCCACTCAATCGAGTTTTTATATGCTATTTATTTTAAAATGGCACACAAGACCCATTAAATAGCTTTTCAGAGTCAATTTTGATGCCGTAAACCCTATAGGCCTATAATAGGTTGCCATAATTAACTTGGATAATTATATATATATATTGATTTTTAATGGTTTTGTACAACCATAAAGGGTTTTGAGCCAACTCACCAATGACTTTCCAAATATGGAAACTCAATATTAACCCATAGATTTACCAATGCATAAGTGGGCGATTAGTTGTCAAACACTCACCAAACCTTTCCAAAATCATCCCTAACCAAACCCAAACCATCCTAACATGTAAACCATATATATACTTGCAACTAGTGGCCAGCCACCTTCACTCAAAATATAGAAACCTGACCCTTCTTCCTTTTGAACCCGTTGACCTCCAAGAACCCTTGCCGCCACCACCAACTCTCCATACCACTTCCAAACATAAGACCAATTTATTTGAGACCCCAAGACACCCCTCTAACTTCCTACTAAGCCCCCGAAGGTCCCCGACAACTTTGTGGCGAGTTGCAGATTTTAGAAGTCACTCGAAGTTGGGTTCCAAGTCTAAATTCCTTTCAGCAGATACTCTGTTTTGCATCTAGGATTTCATATTTTTTCCAACATAATCTTCTCATGAAACTAAAACTAATGGAAAGATCACTCTGCCTATATTCATGTCTAATTGGCCACTCATGGGGTTCTTTACGGTTTGTCCGGAGTGTTCGTTCTAAGAAAAGGTGTACAAGACCCAAATCTTTTGTATACAAGTTTTTGTCAACTTACCACTTCGACCCTTCCTATATTTTTGGTAAGAATCTAGTCATCCTAAGCTTTCCACTGAATATACTTCTACAGTATTTTAATAAGATTTACTATTTTTATAAAATTTGGGCTTGTCACTGTAATATCGGAACACCGAAAACTCATAGATTCTATGTGTCCATATGCTTCGGAACTTCATGGGACTTGTCAAAAATAATTGTTTTTCATGTTTTGGTAAAAAAAACATTTTTATATATTTTATTCTATTTTTTGAGAATTAATATTTATAGAAAATTTGTCGTTTCGGGAGCCAAACTATGGAACAAGTCTAAGTATATTGATGTAGAATCAATACAAGACTTGTATACATATTTTTCTATAAATAAAATATTAATTATTATTATAGAATATTTATAATTATTTTTTTACAGAATTAAATAAGATACTTTTATGTTATTAAAATATTACATCTATAGGTAGAATCAATGTTATATATGTTATATTGAGTATGATAGTTAATATGACTCATTTGGTATATATAAATTATTATGATATATATATGGTAAGTTTATATAAGGTAAGTTACTAGTGTGATATTAATACGATAGACCAGAGGACACTGACACGATTCATGATACGGAGTCTACATGATTATTCGTGGTTATAGACTTCGTTATAGGGTACTAGTACGTTACTTACACTTGTGATTTACTGTATTGGATTTGACTTGACCTGCTAGATCTAGACATGAGGTAGGGAGAACATTACCGACATATCAGGTTATTTTATTGCTTGACCTCGTTACCATATTTGGGACATGGTTGTTATACAATTGCTTGCCATTGTCTCTATAGTAGAGCTCTGGTGTTATTTTATTGCTTGCGCAAGGTACTATGACACGGTGCCTTGGGTATTTGTCTAGTGAGGAGCTTGTGAGCCTCAATAGTCAGAACCTGATATTAGAAATATGTTCTATCATACATATCACTTAGACTGGATATAGTAGATACCCTTAGATCATATTTTCTTTACTGTTTCTTTGGCATGTATATTATATACCTTGCTATGTCCCCTGAGGACCTGGTCCTTTCCCAGGTATATACGAGGAGGTTTACCCTAAGGTTTACGGTTCTGGAGTTGAGACTGGAGACGTACCATCACAGGAGGACGAGATAGTGCCCAAGGACTTCTCTTGATTCATGTCGTTCTTACTTAGACTTTGCTATTTTTATTTTTATTTAGTTTAATAGACAGTTAGTTGGATATTTTACTCTATTTCATTGATGTGGTGATCGGTTGTCTTTTTTCGTACATTTAGTATTTTTTTTGTTGCTGGACAATTATCATTATTGTTATTTTATTGGACTTGGATATCTTGTGCCTTGATTATTTTGTGTTGACGAGATTAGCACTACACCTTATGATCTGTGACCTGTGTTGTGTTTTTTATATGGGTAATTGCTATAATTTACAACTTAACTACTCTTTAATAGGCTTGGTAGGTGGTATAGCCTATTGGAGATGAGCTGCTGGCATGTATACATATTCCTAGTCCTATGCATTTTGGAACTGGGGTATTATATATTTTTGTGGTGGCCTATGCAAGTTAACGTTAAATTATTTCATTTACTTTATTGTACCGATGTGAGCCTGCAAATAGGATAGATAGAATTAGAATAGTAAAAGGCCCATATGATGTCATCCACACTCGTTAGTGATGAGAACATAAAATGTTATTTTTATCCCTTAGTATTCACCATTATATGCTCATTTCATGATTAAAGGTACTCATTATACTTATATTTTGGTTTATGATACAATTGGAGACACTAAGTTGAAACATGAGCTAAATAGCAATTTTGGACAGTTTTGACCCCCTTTACCAAAATGGACATAACTTTGTCATTCGAAATGCAATTGAGGTGATTCAAAACAATTTAGAAATCTAAGACAAGGATCTACAACTTTCGTATTTTGAGTTTTTCGAGATTCAAGCTACACCATGGACCTAATCAGGCTTGAAGTTGAGTCAATGATGATGTGAATGAAAATTGGAACCAAAATAACTATTTTTCTATTTGTTCTATGACTTAGTTTTATTGCTTGAGAAGTTCTAACTTTTAGAGGATTTGTGGAAAGATATTGTGGTCTTCAAACAACAAATTTAGAGTGTATAAAAGGGGTAGCAAGCATGAGGAAAAGGGGACACACAACTCTCTTCTTCTTCTTCTTCTCTAATTTTTATTTTGAAGTTTTGGTAAACATGTGCGGCTAAAAGTTTTTTTGGTCGAAGGAAACAGAAGTCTTGGATTCAAAAATCTTGTAAGATCTAATTTTTTTTATTTTTTTATTTATACTTTGAGTACTAATGATTTTCTATGCCCATCTTCTTGATTGTTTTATTTAATTACTAGGAGGCCTACTAGTTTATTATTCATTTTGATCTACTGCTTAATTAGATATCAAATCCATAATTGTTTGATTTCTCTAATTTGTGATGCAACCAAGATTTAATGAACTACTTTGTTTTATTGGATCTTAGGTGGAAAACTTTTGATAAAACTAAATGCAACCGCTTGTGCTTGTGTTATTTTGATTCATCGATCTCTTATTTGTTTTTAAAGAAATTACTAGATTAAACCTTTAGCGCTTGTCTTAGATTATTTAGTAATTAAAGTTAATTAGATCGCTTGTTTTTAATTAACTAAGCTTAAAAGATATATGAAGATACTTTCAACGGTGAATATTCAAAGTATGAGTTAATTTATGCTTGCATTGATGGTCAATTTTAAGATCCCAATGGTGAATGTTGACTGAGACCAATATTTGTTCTTTTGATTGATTTCAATACTTTGATTATTTTAAGCTCTTCTTAAAATTTCTTTTATTATATTCAGAACTCTCTCCCCCAATCCTTGTTCACAAAGAATAAAATTATACTAATTACTCTCCATGGGATCGATCCTTACTCTCACTTCTACATATAATTTTAGGAGTAAATATTTTATTTTTGGGTGCCTAAGACAGCACCAATTACACGTCCTTAATTTCTACATCGATTTTAAAATTTATTTTCTTGACATACATCCTGTTTGATATCATCTGTTCTTAGCTTATATGTTTCGTTTCTGCACAGTGAAATAGACCCGCAAGCCGATAATCATAGAACACAGTAGTAACTCATGTCGATACCCTGCCAACGGTTGGAGGTTCTTCTACCCAACTAGAAAATCTAGCTACTTCACACCCATCGAGGTTCAGGAGAGAGGATATCCTACCGATGCCACCGCTGCCACCGATGTCGTTTGCTTAGCTCGGACAACCTATGCATTAAATCAGCAGATCCAGCTAGAGACTCAGCAGAGATAGATGGAGAACATAGAGGATCGTATTATATTAGCTTTAGAGAGGGCGACTCCACCATCTCGTCAGCCATCGATGGAAAGGTTACAGATTTTTGCTAGTTGAAGCCAGCCCAATTCTCGGGCAAGAAAGGGCCCACAGAGGTTCACGAGTGGCTCACCAACATGCAGCACCAGTTGGAGGCAGCATATTTACCTAAGAAGCATTGGATTATTGCCATCAGGATCCATCTGACTGGTAATACACACCACTGGTGGCTCACAAAAGAATGCGGCTTGGCCCGGATAATATCACTTGGGCGGAGTTCTCCAAACTCTTCCAGTTGATGAACATCCTGGCTACATTTAGAGCAAACCTTTGAAGCCAGTCCCTTCACCTCATACATGGAAACATGACTAAAAGATAATACAATGCTAAGTTTCTATGACTTATCCATTTCGTACCTACGCTGATCCAAACATAGGAGGAAAAGACAAAGAAATTCTACGATAGGTCGTGTTATAGATTATAAGAGCTGAGTGGAGCCGTTGTACCTACCACTAACTCGAGAGTCCTCACAGCAGCATGATGCTTGAAGAGATTTCATCAGAAGAAGGCAGGTCAGAAGAGGCCTATTGCACCAGTCATAGCATAGCAAGGAGTACCTAGCAAAGCAACCCAAGATGTATCAGCAGTATTTGCCATCATAATTTTTGGGTAAAAGATGTATTTGGAAGGATATGTATCTTTCAGAGGGATAAGAAAAGAAGAGACAAGTTGAGCCAAGACTCCTTTTCTTTCCTTTATATATTATAATTTTGAAATGTACAACAAAGACCTAACAGTAAGAATTTTATAGTACAAAAATAGATTCTTGAAGTGTGTCGATGAAGATCGAGTACTGTAATAACCCCTTTACTCCATTGACGATCTGATACTTAGTATCTTCTCAAAGTGCTCTCTATGACTCTCTTATGTATCTGGTGCCGTCAGTATTAAGGTTGATTTGGTGGATCTGATCAGTTGATAATTAGATCTTCTCCCTATTTTTCCTTTTTTTTTCTTTTCTTCTGTACCTCCTCTCTATTTGCCTTTTAACGGACAAGCTTTAAGGAGGTAATGATGAGGGAGGATCTTTTGCATGAAAGATGCCATCCGGATTATCATATCTGTTTAGGCATCCTGTTTAACCTGTTAGTCTGGTTGAGGCGCTGATTGGGCGGCCCTTGCTACATGAGCTCCAAGTGAGGACTTAAGGATCCTCGGGCACAATTGTTGGCAATTGTGGCTGTCTATCCGGACAGATTGATCACAGCAGGCCCAACAAGCATGAGTGTTCAGGAAAACCTGTCGTTTGAATGGTATGGTTATGTAATACGCGTGCCATAAATGAGAGACTTAAATCAGGTGGAACAATCTTTGGTCGACGTATGGTACTAGCCGTGATTTGTAGGGAATCTCTGATTTAAATATGGAACTTATTGTGCACACACCATAAATATAGTGTTGGTCCTTTCAACCGTTACCAACAGGATTTAAGGTGATCCAGTTCAGGGTGCGAACCAGTTTTGATGATCCGGTTTGGGGAATAAACTAGCTGTTGATGATCCGGTTCGAGACATGAACCAGCTGGTGATAATTTGTTTCGATTCTCGAACAAGCTATGTTGGTGTTGAGGGTGGTTCAGCGAAGGACTCGAGCCATCTGCCTTGATGTGGAGACTATTTGGGCCGTTTGAGCCACATGCTCCATTGGCCGCATGGAAATTCTTAGGAGGGAGGCCGCGTAGTGTCTAGGCCGTATGTGATCTGGTTGTATGGAACGGTCCATCTGTATTTGGTTATGCAAAGGTGATGTACCTCGGGGTACCATGCTGTTGGGACTTGGCATCCCATTAAAGGTCTTCTGGCTTTCTTGCACTCTGCCTGAGGTGGGTTGGTCTTGATTGAGCTTAGGCAATTTTAATGCTTCTACAAGACCCCGTTCAAAGTTTTCCAACTTCATAATAAGTTTGGAATACTTTGAACAGAAGTATAGGCTTTTCAGGATCTTTGGGCTGCTGAGGCTTCCGTGGAGTCTCTGGACTCCCATGACGTCGCTCGTATGGATGCACCTTTGTTTGAAATATTGCTAGGCTGTCAAGTTTCTGATTGACACTTATTTCGGGCTTTGATGAAATATTGCCTCGAGTTCTTTTCTTCTGTTGTTTGGAGGATATCGAATTATTCCTGGAGGGAATCGAGGTGTTATTCTTCTGATCATGAATGCATAAATGCATGAATTTGAAGTGTTGGTGGCCCTTCTTATATAGAGGGATCATTGCCCTTGAGTTTCTTCCTCTCATCCATGGCTTCAGAATGGACTTCTCATCATAGGCAATTCAGGAGGTCGAAGCCGGTAGAGTCCGTTGGTTCTACTGCTTCTGCCATCAGGCTTGTGGTGATGCTCCCTCTATCGCCTTCCTCTGAGTCTAGGCAGAGGAGGTTAGAGGAGAAGAAGCTGGCGATGGCTGATCTTATCCTGACCCTCTTTGGCCTCAACATGGAGGATATTACTGACCCTCTAAGGGTGACGTCGAATCTGGACTCTCTTTGTCTGGACCCGGAAGAGAGGGCGACGAGAAGGGTGGTGAAGGCTTTCCTTCGACTGTTTTGACGTTCTCGTGTCCATTTCCTTCACGACATAGTGGACATCATCAGCGACTCCGAGTGCTCCTCTTCTTAGGGTTTTTCAGTCAGGCCTCCGTGCCCTCATCTTGTACCCCCTTTTTTATCAATAAATATTTCCTTTTAGCATACTTTATCTAGTAGATTATTTAGGGTAGACTGATGTGCCATGCATGAATTGTCATTGTGCCTATGTTTTTTGTGCTCGAGGAACCTCTATCAGGAAGGGGTGTGTTTTGAGTGGAGAATGTTCACTGAGTGGACAAAATAGGGTTTAGTGGACCTTATCTATGATGTACCTAAGACAGGTATGGGTAACAAAAGGGAGAAGGACATATCTGATATGGAAGAGGAACCTTATCCATGATGTACCTAAAACAGTTATGGAAGTGGCAAGTTCCCATGAACATAACACTGTCTTAGGGTGAGCAGCAAGAATATCTTACTCAAAGGTAATATGGACATGGCAAGCATCCCTGATCAGGGTACTATTTGGGGGCAAACAACGAAAGTATTTTGCTTAGAGGTGATGCGGATGTGGCAAATGTGTTGACCCAAACTGGATCACAGTCAACCTGATTTAGATAATTAACAACTGATATATGATATTATCCAATACGACACATCAAGTTCAAGACAGAACATCACCTGATATCTTATATGATCCAATATTACACATCAAGTTCAAGATAGACGTCGTCTACGAGCTGTTGTATTGCAAATGTAATTTATTCTCAGTCTGTAATTTTTAATTTATTGAGTCTAGAAAAATATGTACGTAGAGTCGCACTGTGTCATCTCAACCCCTAAACATATTTCTCCAAGCTCCACCATACAAACAAACCAATTCCTGAACCAAACCAAACCACCCTCACCCATATAAGGCTTCTGGTCTGAGGCAGACCAAACTCGGGCCCAACTCGGGCCCAACTCGGGCCGAACTCGGCCTCCTTAAATTCAGCAACCTAATTTTTTGGGCCTCCTTGCTGCGAGCTGTCCAACATTCAATTTTTTTGAATATTTGGGACAGAACTCTAGCCGAACTCTGCCTCCCCTGACTAGTAAAATAGAGTTTGATTCTTCTTATTTCAGATCATCTCTCACTCTCAAGCTTTCAATCTTTTAAGCCTTATATGCTCTAAGCCTTTCTCTTCCAAATCCCTAAGCCACAAAACTTCCTATGCCCCAAGGTGCTCAGTGCGATTTAGCTAAAAGTTCAGTACAAGAGTTGAAAAGAAGTCACTTAAAAAATTTCAAGTTTCGCATCTGCGAAGTTGAAGTATTCGAGCACTTTGGATTAAAGGCTCGTGTCTGTAGGAAGTTGGCATGCTCTTCGGACTAAAGGCACGTGTGTACCCTATTTCACAAATAGTAGATTTCAACTCCGAGCAAGAGTTTTCGGGTCTGGACTAGTCCTCCACGAGGGAAACCAGAATATATCGCTGTGTTTGCGTTTGTTCTTCTAAACACTTTTACTTTTCGTATTATTACTCTCTAATTATGTATTCTCTTAGTAGTTGTTTCCTGGACTTAGCACAGAGTTATTTTTAATTGGTCATTATAGACACAAACTCTATTCATCCCCTCTAGAGTTTCCCACACGCTACTTCAATTGGTATCAGAGCTCTGGTCTCTTGATAAAGGATTAACACCCTAAAGCTGATCTATGGCAACCACACAACCCATTTACACCAACCACGGTGAAGGACATTCCACTCATAGGCTACCCCTATTTGATGGAACCAACCACACTTACTGGAAGACACGGATGAGTTTTTATCTGAAATCTCTAGACTTTGACTTATGGACCATAGTTACAGATGGTTATAAGAAGCCTTCTAGAATTGTAGTTAATGGAAACCTTAAAGAGAAACCTCATGATAAATACACTGATCTAGAAAAGAAACATGCTAGTCTAGATGCTAGGGCTATTAATGCTCTCTTCTGTACTATAGACATGACTAAATTCAACTGGGTATCTACATGTACCACTTCACACAAAGTATGAAAGCTTCTAGAAGTTACTCATGAAGGAACCACACAAGTCAAGGAATCAAAAACCAGTCGACTAATACAGGAGTATGAGGCATTCAAGATGAAGCCCAACGAGACGATCACATAGATGTTCACCAGATTTTTCGACATTGTCAACCCTCTATCTTCCCTTGGAAAGAACTACTCCAACCATGAGAAGATACGCAAGGTGCTATGGGGACTAACGAAGAACTAGAACCCTAAAGCCATTGCAATCATTGAAGGCAACGATCTCACTACCATGTCTCTAGAGACTCTGATGGGCAAACTAATGACGCATGAGCTCGACCTTAAGGACTTTGAAGAATCTGCTCCAAAGGATTTAAAAAGAAATCACTCTAAGAGTTCATCGCTGAAAGATTTCTCCAGATGAAACAGACGATGATGACTCTGAAGGTAAAGATCAAGCGCTCATGGTTCGCAACTACAAGAAGTTCCTATGATTCAACCGAAGGAAGAAGGAACAACAAAAAGATGACAATGAAGAGCCTACCTGCTATGGTTTTAAGAAGACGGGGCACGTCAAGAACGACTGCCCTGCAGGAAAGAAAAGGAGCCGATATAAAAAGTAATACAAGAAGCCATCCTCTTGAAAGTATGCCAAAATAAGCATATAGCACGAAAGCGAAGCCAGTAACGCAGAAGAAAAAGAGGACACTCCCCAAGATATTGTAAACGTCTGCCTAATGGCAACTTCCGACAAGGTAACAAATGATCCACTTGATGACTTTACTTTTGATGAACTTGGAGATGCTATCAGTGATTTACTTGAAGATCATAAGAAATTACTTAGTAAATACAAACATGCAAAGATAAGATAAGACTCATAAAGCTGAGATTCATAGACTATCGTGCTTACTTGATAATATTAGAGACACACCACTCACAGAGAACACTGAGGAGTTATCTAAACTTAAATTAAACTTTCATGATGCTAAGTCACGTATTAAGCAACAAACACATGATCTTACCATACTTAATAAAGAACTTACGGAAGAGAAGAAGAAATGCAATATTGTAGCTGTAAGAATTAGTGATTTGCCTGCCAAATATGATAAAATGTATACTGCCTCTAAAAGATTAGAGATCAGGCTGGGTAAACAGGTTATTCAGTCTCAAACTCAGTCTCACGGTTACAGCACATACACGCGACACAAGACTGCTCAATACAAGACTATACGACATAAGAAAAATACACATACACATGTTGCACACAAATATGCTTTTATGTACACATATTCTCATACAGTACGATAATTACCCGTACATAGACATCACTATCATCCTACTCCTAACACAAATATGCATGCTACATGTCACTACTATAGTAAATATGGACACACTTCACCATGATGTAGAATCAGAAGATTAGTTGATTTAAACTTGTATGTATGGGTACCGAAGACTAACATTTCAGGACCCTCAAGGATTTAGGTACCAAAGGTCAAACCTACTCGTGGTGTAGGTGGACCTTCCTTCATCTTCTAGAAGCAAATGGATTCTCGATAGTGGGTGCTCGCGACATATGACTGGAAATGCAAATCTTTTCACAACACTATCGATGAAAAGGGAAGGATATGTATCCTTCGGCAATAATCTAAAAGGTTATATTATAGGTAACGGTACTATTGGTAATCCTCCCTCTCCTGTCATTAAATATGTCTGTTTAGTAACATAGTTAAAATATAACTTGCTCATCATTAGTCATCTTGCTGACAATGGATATGATATTAACTTTGGAAAAAATAAATGCTCTATATATGACAGATCATGTAGAGACATCTCTTTTGAAGGGATAAGGGAAGATAACAAATATATATTTTATCTCTCGAAAGATACTAACAATACAGGTAGATGCCTCTACGCTCACACGGATGAAAGTTTACTATGGCATATGCATCTTGGACATACAAACATGGATACCATATCAAGACTTTCAACCAAGAAGCTAGTAAGAGGACTACCGAATATCACATTCAAAAAGGATATGGTATGCGCCGAATATGAGAAAAATAAGGCAACAAAATCTTCATTTAAGTCTACCAACTCTGTAAGTACTACTAAACCCTTAAGACTTCTTTATATGGGTTTGTTTGGTCCTATTAGAGTAGCCAATCTTGGTGGAAAACTCTACGCCTTTTTTATTGTGATAACTTTTCACATTTTATTTAGGTTTTCTTTCTTTCAAACAAAAGTGATACTATCTCCGTTTTTAAAATTTTTGCTAAAAAAGGTTCAAAACGAAAAGGCTTCATGATTACTTGAATACGAAATGATCATGGCGGCAAATTCAAAAACTTTGATTTTAATTTTTTTGTGATTTAAATGGATTTAATCATGAATTTTCTTGTCTTAGAACTCCCCAACAAAATAGTGTTGTGGAGAGGGAAAAAATAACTCTAGGCGATATGGCTAGAGTCATGTTGAATCAGTTTTTACTTTCGAAATATTTTTGGATAAAAGCTGTAAGTACAGCATGCCATGACTTGAATAGGGTTTTGATTCGACCTATTTCGAAGAAAACTTCCTATGAACTTTGGTTTGGTAGAAACCCAACTATTTATTATTTTAGAGTGTTCGGTGGTCGCTGCTTTATCCTGAATACAAAAGACAACTTAGGCCAGTTTGATGCCAAAGCTAACGAAGGTATTAATCTTCGACATGCTTCCAAGTGTAAAGGATACAGTGTGTTCAACAAGCGCTCTATGATTGTTGAAGAATCTGCTAATGTTACTTTTGATGAGAACAATAGTACAACAGCTGTTCCTGATGACGTCGATAACATACATATCAAACCAGCAACTTCTACCCCTGAGGATATAACATCTGGAACCAGTTCTCTGGAAGGCTTACCAAAGAAGTTCCGTTTCACACCAGAATATCCAGAAAACTTGGTAATAGGTGAGGTATCAAGAGGAGGAAGTACTCGTTCATCTATTAGAGATTCTATAGCCTAGCACTGCTTTTATATCCCAAATAGAACCTAAAAATGTTTTAAAAGCTTTTTGTGATAAATTTTGGATATCTGCAATGCAAGAAGAACTAACCAATTCGAAAGAAATTAGGTTTGGGAACTTGTTCCTAAACCTGCTGACCATTCGATCATTGGTACTCGATAGCTCTTTCGTAGCAAAGTTAATGAGGACGGTTCAGTCATACGTAATAAAGCACGTCTCGTAGCTCAAGGATATAACCAAGAGGAAGGTATCGACTACGATGAGACTTATGCTCCTATTGCACGGCTTGAATCAATTCGCATGCTTTGTGTATTTGTAAATTTTCAAAACTTCACTATTTTAAATGGATGTCAAAAATGTTTTTCTCAATGGTTTTATTAAAGAAGAAGTTTTCGTAAAACAACCACTTGGTTTTGAAAACTATAAATTTTTTGATCATGTTTTCAAGCTTAAGAAAGCTCTTTATGGCCTCAGACAAGCCCCTCGTGTTTGGTATGAAAGCCTAAGCACTTTCTTACTTGAAAAGGTTTTTCAAAAGGGAAGTTTGACACGACACTTTTTATAAAATTAGTTGATGACACAATTATATTAGTACAAATTTATGTAGATGATATTATCTTTGGATCTACTAATGAGGCATTATGCCATGAATTTGCTAAGTGTATGCAGAATGAGTTCGAGATGAGCATGATGGGGGAACTTAACTACTTCCTTGGATTGCAAGTCAAACAAAACTCACAAGGGGTTTTCATCAGTCAATCGAAGTATACAAAGGACATGCTGAAGAAATTTGATCTTGACAGCATCAAACCAATCAGCACTTCGTTGGCTACAACAACGTAATTAGAACTTTATGAAAGCGGCAAACCAGTCGACCAACGTAAGTATTGAGGTATGATTGGTAGTTTACTCTATCTAACTGCTAGTCTCCATGATATAACGTTTATGTTTGCCTATGTGCTCGTTATCAAGCCAACCCTAAGGAATCACACATGAGCACAGTTAAGCGTATCTTTCGATACCTTAAAGGTAATATTATAATGGGCTTGTGGTATCCCAAAACCACATCCTTTGACCAAATCGGTTATTCGAATGCTTATTTTACTGGATATAAAGTTGACCGTAAAAGTACCAGCGACACGTGTCATTTATTAGGCAAAGCTTTAGTCTCTTGGTTTAGCAAGAAGCAAAACTCTGTCGCACTATCTACAACCAAGCTAAATACATAGCTGCAGGATGTTGTTGTACTCAGATTTTATGGATGAAGCAAACCCTAGCAGACTATAATTTATCTTTTCGGTGCATTCCCATATTCAGTGATAATACTAGTACCATTAACTTGACTAAGAACCCAGTATGTCACTCACGTACTAAGCATATAGAAATACAACACCACTTTTTAAGAGATCATCAATTGTAAGGAGATATTAATCTAGAATTCATTGACACTGATAATCAGCTAGCATACTTTTTACTAAACCAGTTGCCCAAGAGCGTTTCAACTTTCTTCGTCAAGAATTGGGAATCTTGGATGCCATATAATAAATCTTACCTGCACAAATACTTGTTAAATCAAAATTAACATATGTTGCATTATTTTCGAGATAAGCCGAAAAGGTCCTTCTGTCAACCTGGCAAAAATGCTTAAGCGACACCATGCCAAATGTCTTCGGACTACCACTAGCTAGCAACAGACCCCTATAGCTAATCTTAGACGATTCACACATACTGAATAATGATTCACAAATCTATCATATGTTCTACTTATTTTGTGGCCAATAAAATCTACTATTTTTTCAATTTTAAACTATCTTTCTTACTGTTATTATTCTTGTTTCCTCCTGGCTCAAGCTGTCTGGAGTTCTGGATCCACATAGACCGAACTTGGGCGAATTTGGTCTATGACCAAACTCGGGCTAAACTCGGTCTGGTCTGTTCCAGAACCTTTAGCCATTATAGGCCGTCCGATCTGCTTGATCACCATCCTCCGTTCTTCTTGGTGCAGCCGGCCCCACTTGATATAAACCCGAATTTTGAACTTCTTTTCATCTTCCACCTTTCTCCATCTACTTCTCTCAAAACCCTAACCCTATATGTTCATTTTTAGTGATCTTTTCCTTCCAAACTCAAGATTTGATGCTTTTTGAGGATTCTCTTTCATCTCCATTACTTTTCTTTGAGGTATATTTCTTGTAGCTTCCCCTCTCTACTTTTATTATTTTTCTATGGCACCTAGACTCTTCTCTAGAGTAAAAAGGAGTAGAAGTGAAGCCTCTTCATCAAATCCTCCTCCTATTGTAGACCCCCCGCACCCTTTATTTAATCTATCTCTTCCTTCCAAAGCCGACTCCTACAATGCACACATATTTGTTTCGTTAGAAGCTTCTAACGAATGGTTTACTGACTTTTGTGCACGTAGTGTGGAGCCAGGACATCCCATTAATTTTGCCATCTTTGATGAATTTGACTCTAACTTTAAAGACCTTTATCTTGATGAACTAGTATCTACCTCTTCAAGAGTTTATCTTAATGTCATAAAAATATTTTATTGCAATCTCACTCATGATGATCGTATGATTTATTCTAGGGTAGCCGGTATCAACGTTGAGTTTGATGATTTTGACTTGGCTGAGTATTTGCAAGTCCCTGAACCCAATACTTGGGAATGCCTTGTCGATTCTTGTGACTTCAAGTTTGTTGACGGTATCACCTTAGAAGGTTTCAAAGATATGATGTGTGAACCCAACCCTCATCCTTGTAAACTTCATGCTAAATATCTTAACAAACACTTTTATGAACTTTATCGTATTATCTTTTCTTCTATCCTGCCAAAACCCGGATCTTCTGATGAAGTAACCTATCTAGATATTTCTGTACTATTTTATCTGTATTTTACTATCCCATTCAACTTTCCACGTACGATGATGGACTGGATGATTCGTGCTAGAAAGAAGCCTAGAGCACTTGTGTATGCTATGTACCTACCCATGATCTTTTCTTCCTTTAACATTCCATTAGACGATTGTCAGTTCATAGCAGCTCCTGTTTACCTATCTAAGGCTCGTAGGACTGCTCCTGTACTTTTACCTCCTGCTCCTGCTGAGGAAGCATCATCTGATTCAGATGCTCCTCAACTTGAACCACCTGCAACCTTGGATTCTATCAGAGACATGTTACGCGACCCCTTCCGATTAGAAGACGATCGTTATACTCAGCTGGATTATCAGACCACCCTTCAGATGACCGCCATTAGCAATACTATTCATGACATCTAATACAACATGGCAAGGCATCCCACTATGCCTTTTCCTACGGGTCGCGACCCTTCTCGCGAAGGCCACCGGATTGATGACTCTTGGGCCATGAGGTATGTAAGCCCCTAGATTTTAAAATAATATTTTTATAATTTTAAATAGCATTTATATCTTTAAAATTAATTTTTAAATTATTCAAAAATTTTCTAGAATTTTAAAATGATTTTTAAATAATTTTTTAATCAAAATTTATCATTTTATAATAAATTAAATTGTTTTAATATTATTTTGCAATTATTTTTATTGTTTTAATAGTCTTTGTAAAATTCGAATTGTTTGTGCAAATTAATTTTTGCACAGAGCAACAGCGGGGGTGTATATGCAATTTGGAATTTGCATTTAACAAGGCGGTGGGGTTCTGTTGCAAATATCGATTTGGAGGAGGGGTTTCCTACAAAACCCTAACCCGATCGCCCCGCGCTGTCACCTTCTTCGATTAAACTCTGGCAAAAACCCTAACCCTAATCCTAATCTAACCCTAATTCGGGCGACCTACTTCCCCTATAAAAGCTCCGACCCCTAACCGAGACCCTAGACCCCACTACGACCGACCATCACCACCACAGCGCCGCCCCCGCTTCGTCTTCCCCGACCACTTCACCCGAACCCTAGATCTAGGTTCCTGTCACCGCCGTCCACTTCCCAACGAGCGACCACCACCATTCAGTTCCCGACGACGAGAAGAACTCCCCTCCATTTTTTTTCGACCGCCCCGACGACTCCTCCGCCCTACAACAGCCCCGCTCTTCGACTCGAAGTCGGACACGTACGTGTCACCCTTCTTCTTCTTCTCTATTTCAGCTCATCCTCACCTATGTGACTCGCCGAGTCTCAACGAGTCTCATGGTAAGTCTGGACACGGCTAGTTCGAGTCGTGCGTGTCGGGCACGACCCGGACACAAGACTCGACCGTTCTTCGTGTCCTTAACTGTCAGGACACGAAGAGTATGCTATCGGGTTTCAAACCCATTAACCTAAAATCTATAATAAAATTAATTAAAACCCTACCCCTATCGCATAACTCGAGCTGACCCCCTGGCCAGCCCGAGCATGGTTAAACCCCCTGCCCCCTGGCTGAGTTCGAGCCCCGCTTTTGTTTTCTCTTTTGTTTTATATTTTTTATTTATTTGTTTATATATATATATATATATATATATATATATATATATATGTATGTATTTATGTATGTATGTATTATTATATATACTGTATTTATATATATATAATTATATTTATATTTAGTATTTTATATATATGTATATTTATTATATATATATATATATATATATATATATATATATATATATATATATAAATATATATATATATATATATATATATATATATATATATATATATATATATATATTTATGAATATATATAATTGTATTTGTTGTATAAATATGTATATTTTCAAATACAATTTTGGTGCAAAATATTATTATGTATAATTTCACAAGTTATTTTATTATATAATTTTGTGACTTGTATATTTTGCCGCTTTAAAATATATTTATATACATATTTAAATTCTTGTATTTTATAAATCGTGGCCAATTGATGTCCAAATCTAGCGTGGGTTTTGGGCCCAGTTGTGTCTAATACATTCAGAGTCTGTACAAGTCATATTGGACTTGATTCATTGCTTTGGGTCCCGTATCCGGACTTCGGTTCAATTTCGAATACGTGGACAAAATAGTAATTAATTAATTAATTATTTTCCATAAATTGTTACTTGCTGTTTTTGAATTGTTATATATATTTTAAGTGCTGTAGAAATCTGAGAAAAATTATATTTAAATAATATGTTAATTTAGCTAATTTATTATAATTTTTTCAGCATTTAATAAGTAATTTTGGCATTTTATAAAAATAGAAAAACAGAACTCATCTTCAGGATACAGATGTTTGCTGATTTTTAATAAATATCTATGAGGGTTTATAAATTCCAAAAAAATTAGTATAAATTTCCATAATTAACAAGGATCATTCTGGTACTTTATTTTATGTAAAATTGAGCTTTTTGTCTATCTCCAAAATTGTTGGAACACAGTGTACAGTTTGATTTATTTATTGAATAGTTACGACTTGCAATATTTTGTGTTGTTTTGAGTTATTGTAGTATTGGACCACCCCCTACACTAGTATAAAGACCCTAGAAAGTTATTTTGGGTATTGTGTCACCACACACTGGTCTCCTATGCTATAGTCATCATTTGGCTAGGTGTCCAGTCAAAAAGTCGTGTCGCACAACTAGTATTTTAGTGTTTAACTTAGTATGAAAACTAAGTTTATGTATTATTTCTACAGTGACGAGTCACCAGGCATCCCTAGCATTTCTATCACTACCTTGCTTTGCTAAAGGCAAGTACCTCTACAAACTTTACATTCTGCTATAACAGTAAACTGTGATTTTCAACCATGTTAAATGCTGATCCTTGGGGTAGCAAGTTAAATCTTCACATGTTATATTACTTTCATGTCCCTACCATGCTTAGGACAGTTTTTACCTCTCTCACATATTTAACAACGGGTTAAGGGAAAACTGTTAGTAGAGTATGTGATCATGGCCCCCTTCTTCGTATATTTTTACCGCGCACGGTAACATTCTATATGTAACTTTGCCGTATGTTCTAATCCCGCATTTGTGTATGGATATACACCGATGCCATTAGTGCACGTATGTGCATTCCAGAAAACTTGATATGTACCGCTGTACATCCTATTTATCTATTGACCGATCACGTACATGCTACGGTTTTAAACTTTTAAACAAATATATGTTGTCATTTCTAAAAGAACCAATTAAACCATGATATGCCATAATTCCAGTTTATTACACTCCTTTTTATTTCATATTTCATATATTTAGTTTGTTAGAATCAGTACTTGCTCCCGTCCTGACAGGGTAACGTTGTAGGTATACTTACCGAGGAGGAGTTGCTTTACGATTCCTATTATGGAGTTGCTGATGAGGACCCGGCTTTATCTTACAAGGATGTACCTGCGGGAAAACTCGTCTAGTTTGCGTAGTTGCTCGGGATATTTGAGAGTAGTCATGAATTAGACTACGAATTTTGTATCTGGACCTGTATCCAGTTTTATATTTTGGACTTGTACTTGGAACTTGCTTATATACGAGTCAACTTTTGTGTTTGAAACATTTCTGACTCTTTATTACATATAGAACTGTTAGCACACTTAAGTCTTATCTTGTTATTTTTGGAACAGCTTACTACGTTTTATCCCAAGCGTAGGCTGGACGTGACTCGGCCCGGCCCGGCCCAATAATTTGGATAGTGGATCGTGACATGTTTTTAGTGGTGGCCCATGCAGGTCCTGACTAAATTATTTGGTTACGTTATTGTACCAAGCATGCCTGCAATTAGGAACTTAAGATAACTAGACAACACTAGGAATGACGCTTAGAACACCTAGAGGATTACTAGGATTGCAATATAGGAATCACATCGCATCACATGCTCGTTATTACAAATTGGATTTTCTTGTTGTGTATGATTGTTTACTTTAAAGAGTCCTTATAAGTTCTTTTATTTATTAGATGGTGCTCACCCGCTCATCCCAATATGCCACACCTGAAAATGGCACACTCCCTATCCAGTCGGTTGACCAGTTGACCGATGCACCTCCACCTCCACCTACCATACTCCTCCACTCCACAAATCTACCAACCCAGATGCCTCCACCACCTTCCACATCACAGTCCCAGCAGGACCCGATACTCCCACCACCACCTATTACTATACCTGCCCAGGCTTCCGTCACTCTCGACGGGAATCAACTGCTCACTCTGATCCAAGGGTTCCTAACGACCTATCAGGAGCAGACCACCTTACTCCGTCAGAGCATGGAGCGATCTGAGGAGCGTACCGTGGTCCCACCACCGGTAGAGCCATGGCAGAGAGCGGGGAATATCAAAGACTTCATGGGTCTGAACCCCAAGGAGTTCTTAGAGACCGAGGGCATCGTAGTAGCAGATGACTGGCTAGCATCGGTAGAGAGGAAGCTCCTTGGAGCTAGGTTGCCGAGTGACCTCCAGATTGAGGCAGCGGAATTTCTGCTGATAGACTTGGCAGGAGTTTGGTTCAGGAATGAGCCGCTATTCGCGAGAGGAAAGGCCACTTGGGATCAGTTCAAGACCCAGTTCAAGAAGAAATTCTTCTCAACCACCGCTTGGGTAGCCATGGGGCTACGATTCTAAAACATCCAGCAGGGAAACCGTTCTGTTGACGAGTATGCAGCAGAGTTTAGTCGCCTGAGCCGTTTCGCTCCTAGTCTAGTTGCAGACCCAAAGAAGATGACGCATAGGTTTTGCCATGGTCTAGTTCCAGACATTGGCATTCTTATAGTGGCGAACGGTGTAGCGCCCCGCTTTCGATAGGCGACGGAACTTCATAATATGCTAGTACTGAGTCAGATCGGCCGGGAACTTAGATGGCCGTCTGACTCGATCACTAAGCTTGGTAAACGATAACGCCTTGCGGCATCGATTCAAATCGATTTGGACGGAAGTTACGAGAATCGATCCAACTAATGGAACGACTTCTGTTGGAATAAGTCCTAGATGTAGCGGGCTGCGTCTCGGCGAGTGAGCTCTCTATAAGAGTCCCTTCGACGGGACCGGACCGCTGTATGGTTTTCTTGGAGCTTTGCCGCTGGGCTTGATGAAGTGCTTTCGCGTCATTTTCATGGATGTAATTACAATTTCGATGCAAGGGGAAAAGAAGGAATTCTAACAAAGCGTTGTGCCATTGCAGGAGCTCGCGTAACTAAGGATTCACGTTGCGTAGCGCTTGGACGATCGGCACGAAGCAAAGTAATCGGTGGGTGATTCGACCCTTCTTTTCTACTCTGTCCCGCAAACTTATTCCTTGTTTCGAATTCATTCAAATCGAACGATGCCAAGTTAATTGCATGCCAATCTACTAAGTCAAGAACTTGGGAAAAACGTATTAATTTTGAGTAATCTACTCTGAAAAATACAAGTTTCTCACACAAACAGAAAAGTTTAAGGTTCTAGTAAAAAGATAGACTATTTCACGTGCTGCAAAATAATATGAAACGTCGATCATGGATTATGATGCCTCGGACAATTTGGTGCCCACGGGACGCTAAATCGGTGTACGGCTTTGGGGAAAATGAATCGTTGCATGAGTTGCGAGAAATGATAATGTCATTCGATACTATCCGCGCTATACGAAACTGGTTGCATATATTAAACTATTCACACATAGGCATGGTCATGGACAGCTTGTGTACAAGTTCATTTTCCTCGAAACGGTATCCGGGGCATCGGAACCGATTCGTCCTAGGGGGAATAATTTATCGTGCTTCGGCGCGAGGCATGCGGGACCTTCAGTAAGGCTTGCAACCTAGGCTGAAAGGGTAGCGTCGCATGCCAACTTCGATTAAGTCCCTAGTGGTGCGTAGCACCAATGACCGCATATAAGATAGTTGCATGCTTACCTATTGTCTTATGCAGGTGTAAATATTATCTCTGTTTTTATGCAGGGACGAGCACGACCATGGTAAGAAATATGATAAACTGCGATGTTATACTGTATGATTTATTACTCAAAGACGGCTATCGAATATGAACTGAATTCATTTAGTTCTAATAGAAAGACAACTCTAAAGCATACCTACCCTAACAATCAGAGTCGGTTTAGACGAGTTGGTTCGTCTCGTCCACTTAGCAAGTGTGCTAATCCCCTCCCCCAATTTCCCCAGGTGCGGCGGGCGCTCCAACCTAAAACGAAGCTGAAGGTGCGGAGAGGCGTTTTGAAGCTCTTCCTATACTGAAGTATTTTGTAGCCAATTCAAGTCGACGGCTTATGTATAAAGGGGCGAATGTATGGGACGGCAAGCGTAGTTCAGGCAACTTGTCGAATGTATTTTCTTTCTGTTTTCAATCAATGTAGCCGCAACGGCATCCAATGTAATTACGACTTGCACTTCGTTGCAAGCTATGAATGAAAAGCATTTCTATCTTCCTATACTGCGTCTTAAATTTTGATGTGATTTGTGAAGTTTTAACTTGGCGTATTTATATCAAATACACGTAACGTTCTGCCTTGTACTAGTGTAATTCCAGACTCGTATGACATCATGCCTTAGCGAGGACGATCGAATCGGCAAAATTAACATCGGAGAGGAACGTTGCTGACTCGGGGCGTGACAAATTGGTATCAGAGCTCAGTTATGTTTCCTCGGATTTTTGAAATATATTTCATTGTTGGAATGTCCGTTGCGATGGCTCGATTGAAAGCTTGTCAGCATGCTGCGTGAAATAGAAGTTCCATATAGGTAAGCCCGTAGATATTTTTGAAAAATACTAACGGGTTTACACTATTTGTAGGAATGACTAAGCGAGATAAGAAAATCGCCGGCCCAACAACCCAAACCGTAGATAGTACGTCGAGCACAAAAAGCACTGGCCCTAGCGAGACGACTATGGAGAAGATGCTACAGTTAATGGAACTGCAACAGCAACAGCTTCAGACACAATTTAAAGCCCAATTTGAGGCGCAACAGAAACAGATGAATGCCCTGACTCAGATAGTGAGCAGAATGGCAGGCAATACCAAGATGACGGACGAAGAGCCCGAGAAAACGCAAGGTGATCAAGAAGAAGACGAGGAGGAAGAAGTCTCCCCGTAAATGATGAACTCTCCTTCCATGTTCAAAGTGAAGGAGTTTCGCAAAATGAACCCGCCAAAGTTCAACGGTCGAGCAGAGCCCGACGTGATAGTAGGATGGCTCGCAGAGATGGAGGACTTGTTCGATCTCCTCTGCATCGAAGGGTCCCAGAGGTCTGGGAAACCGATTCCAACAAAAAGATTTCTTGGGAAATGTTCAAGACAGCCTTCCTTGAGCAGTACGTTCCTCGCGCCATCCGTCGACAGAAGGCGGATGAGTTCATGATGTTGAGGCAGGGGAATATGAGTGTTGAAGATTATGATACAGGCTTCTCGAAACCTGCAAAATTTACCGGTGCCTTCCTGTCCAACAAAGAAGAATGGTGCGAGCTTTTTCAGCAAGGCCTCAACGAAGAACTGCGTAGGGACGTCATGAACCAACGATGCCAAACTTATCGTGAATCCTACGAAGCTGCACTTGATAGTGAGCGAATCTTTGGCTGTATGTCACAAAGGGCCGTGCCTGTCGTTCGCAACAACTTCAACAAGCGTCCTAATAACGCTGGAGGATCAGGAGTACAAAAGCGCCCAAATACGTCTGAGAATCGTGGTCACTTTGCCACAGTAAATTGCAACAGATGCGGCAAGCGTGGGCACTGAGCACCCGATTGTAGACTGAGAACATGCTTTAAGTGTGGCGAGCTAGGCCACTTCAGTCAATATTGTCAGGCGGGAAAGCCGAATCAACACAACCCACCAAGGAACACTCCGAATCCATATAAAGCGCCTACACTACAAGGCGCAAATGCGGTGCCTGTGACCCCGTAGAATCAACGCCACAGAGCTCAAGGCCGAGTTTATGCCTTAACTCGGGACGAGACGTACGCGTCCGATACGGTTGTAACAGGTATATTACTCTACAAAGATATACCTGCTCGAGTCCTATTCGATTCGGGTGCGACGCATAGCTTTATATCTGCTGATTATGCGAAAGAAAATAAAATAACCATGCAATCACTAGATATAAATATTAACGTTAGCACTCCGTCGGGAGTCGATATGCCTGTGAACTTTATTTGTAGGAATGGCCACATTTGCGTCGGAGGAAGATATCTATCCTTGGATGCCGTCGTGCTAGACATCAAAGATTACGACATAATCCTGGGCATGGATTGGTTGGGCGCTTGTCGTGCAACGATCGAGTGCGCAGAGAAGAGAGTGGTGTTTCACCTTTCTGGCGAGACAGAGTTCTCATATTCGTGCGGTACGGCATCGAAGACGGCGATGATGGTATCGGCAATCTCGGCAAGGCGTATGCTGTATTTCGGCTGTGCGGGATACTTGGCATCAGTTCGAGACACGCGGACGGATAATACAAACACAATGCATACTGATGTTGTGGCAGATTTTCCTGACGTTTTTCTTGACGAGATGCCCGGGATGCCGCCGGATCGAAAAATTGAATTCAGCATCGACACCTTTCCGGATACACGGCCGATATCAAAGGCGCCTTACCGAATGGCTCAGCAGAACTGAAGGAACTGAAGGTGCAATTACAAGAGTTGCTAGATTGCAGATTTATTCGCCCTAGCGTCTCTCCGTGGGGAGCTCCCGTACTATTCGTGAAAAAGAAGGATGGGTCGTTGCGGCTATGCCTCGACTATCGGGAACTCAACAAGGCGACGTGCGAAACAAGTATCCTTTGCCGCGAATCGATGACTTGTTTGACCAACTGCAAGGCACAGCAATATTTTCAAAAATCAATCTTCGTTCAGGCTATCATCAATTGAAGATCAAGTCTGACGACATATCGAAGTCTGCCTTCCGCGCTCGATATGGTCATTACGAATTCCTCGTCAAGCTGTTCGGTTTGACGAATGCCCCAGCCGCGTTCATGGATCTGATGAACCAAGTCTTCCGACCTCAAATAGATAAATTTGTAGTCGTATTCATCGACGATATGCTTGTCTACTCAAAGAATCGTGAAGAACATACGGAACATTTGAAGATGGTACTGCAGATGCTGCGTAAAAACAAATTGTACGCTAAGCAGAGTAAGTGCGAGTTCTAGATGAGTAGCGTGACATTCCTCGGGCACGTAATCTCTGCCGAAGGTTTCGCGGTGGACCCAAAGAAGATTGATGCGGTGGTGGATTGGAAACGACCTGCCTCGGCTAGCGACATTCGGAGTTTCCTGGGCTTAGCGGGCTACTATCGTAGACTCGTGCGAAGCTTCTCAAAACTAGCGTCACCTCTGACTCGCCTCATCCATAAGGGAGTAGTATTTGAATGGAGCGACGACTGTGAATCCAGCTTCCAAGAGTTGAAGCAACGGCTCGTCTCAGCTCCAATCCTTGTACTTCCAGACGGTCCAGAAGGCTTTCAGATATTCAGCGATGCATCGGGAACTGGCCTCGGGTGCGTACTCATGCAGAGAGACAAAGTCATCTCCTACACTTCACGGCAGTTGAAGCAGCACGAGAAAAACTACCCGACGCACGACCTAGAATTGGCGGCGATCGTCTTTGCGTTGAAGTTATGGCGGCACTACCTCTATGGCGTGGCAAGCAGAATCTACACAGATCACAAAAGCCTGAAGTACTTATTTATGCAACGGGAACTCAACCTACGACAACGACGTTGGCTCGAACTCATAAAAGATTACGAGCTAACGATCGAGTATACACCGGGCAAGGGAAACGTGGTGGCCGACGCACTCAGCAGAATGTTTATGGGAACACTGGCCATAAACAAGGAGATACAGCGAGACCTTGAAGCGATGGATATCGAACTCGGAATTGAGTATCGACACCTGCACCTAGCCTAGCTGAAGTTAGGATCGAGCCTGCTTAGCAAGATAAAGACCGCACAGGAGGACGACTCATTCCTGAAGAAAATGCGCGAGCTGATTTCAACGGGAAGGGCGACTGACTTTGCGGAAGACAGAGACGGGACGATGCGACTGAAGGGAAGGCTTTGCGTTCCTGAAACTGCCAAACTCAGAAAAGAAATTCTGACGGAGGCACATTATACGAAGTACTCGTTACATCCTGGAAGCACCAAGATGTACAAGGACTTGCGCACAAACTTTTGGTGGCACGGCATGAAGAAAGACGTGGCTACGTTCGTATCGCAATGCATGGCGTGTCAGCAGGTGAAGGCAGAACACCAACGGCCAGGCGGCGAGCTGCAGAACATCGCCATTCCCGAGTGGAAGTGGGACAATATCTCGATGGATTTTATTGTGGGATTTCTGAAGACGCCGCGGGGGAATGACGCGATTTGGGTCTTTGTTGATAGATTGACCAAGTCGGCTCACTTCATCGCAATTAAAGTAGGATGGAGCGTCGATCGGTTAGCTCAAATTTACGTCGATGAGATTGTTCGACTGCACGGGATACCGGCCTCTATAATTTTGGACAGAGACGGGCGATTTCTATCGCATTTCTGGACGAGCCTCCAAGCGGCGATGGGGACCAAATTGAACTTTAGTTCGGCATAACATCCCCAAACAGATGGTCAGACAGAGAGGGTTAATCAGATCTTAGAAGATATGTTGCGTCTGTGTGCGATCGACCTAAAGACTAGTTGGGATACGCATTTGCCGCTTGCGGAGTTTGCGTATAACAATAGTTATCAGTCGAGCATTCAGATGGCTCCATATGAAGCGCTCTACGAGAGGAAGTGCCGTTCGCCGATATGCTGGAATGAAGTCGGAGAGCGACTGTCACGACCTGCACCCCAGAGTAAGGGCACAAGAACGTAACAACGCCCAGCCTACGCCGCAGTGTCGGCGGTAGAACGCTGTCCTAGGTCTCAATGCATCTAACAGTATAAGACTAAACAGTTTATACTCCCCGAATGGGGGTGACATAGCAGATACAGACTCAATCACATCTAAGGTAGAGCATGATAAGGATAGATAAAACATGAAATCCAAAAGAGATACAGGAGATAGAAGTCTAATTGTCTAAGACACATAATCCCAGAAATATATCTCAAAACTCAAATACAGATACAGAATCCACAAAGTAAATACAATACCAGACAAAATAAAATAACTACCTAAATAACCCCTACTGTCTCCTCTAGGCTAGCAGGCAACCTCCAAGCTATCTGTAAAATTTATCAACGGGTCCATTCAGGACTGGAGCGAGCACAGTACATCTCAACAATTCATAGCAGGTTAGAAAATATAGACATGCAGTAAAGTAAGATACAAGTACTGAAAGAAGTGCAGTATAAAAACAGAGAGAGAACTGTAATAGAAATTTCTACTATAAATAGAGAACTAGTAGTGACTAGTGAGTCAGAGTACAACATGAACATGTAAATGGCCTGGGATGATTCAATGAAGACACTACGGAATGATTCAATGAAGATACTACTGGTGTATTATTCACATGTCCACTTCTACTCCCCCGTACCCCCAATCAATACACAAGGATCCAGCCAGGTTATGTTATATGATTCCATGCACGGCCCCCGAAGGGTGATACATGGATGTCCCATAAATGGGGAGTCTGGGGGTTACCCAACTGTGTAGGATTCAAGAGACTCTGTGATCATGAGGGTACATGTCACAAGTAATCAAGTGAACCAAGAAGCATAGTGATACGCCATGTAAGTGAAACGCACAGAATACGTAGTACCCGATGCTCCCTAAGGATAACATCTCAAGAAAGGATCCATATAGTACCAATCCGTGTGACCGTCGTGACAGTACAAGTAAAGTAATCTACTGCAGGAAATAATTCTAAGCAAGATATGAAATGATCAGAGAATGTACTCGCCTGATAACCTGAACAGCTGATAAGTATAGGGGGGTCCCACTGAAGCCATAGAGTCCTATTTAAAGCAACACAGGTTACAAGGTGTTCAAGTTAAAATAAATGAATCCCTACAGGCAATCTATATTATTCTAGATTCTTCTAAGTCAAAACAACTCTAGGTCGACTCCGGTCAATAATCTAGTCAAACTAGGTCAAGTGTTGACTTACAGTTGACTTGGGTCAACTGGTCAACTCTGGTCAAACAGGGTCAATTCTAGTATAATATAAAGTGTACTTCGTTATTTGTACGTCGAAACTTGCGACACGCAAATCGAGATAAGAAAATTATCGGTAAGGTTGATAATCTTATTATAGTGATCCACGTGTCCAACTTGTCAATTTCAGCGATGTGAGATCACTGGAATTGGCTGATCTCAGTTTCGTTGTACTAATCCCGAAATACGAATATTATATGAATTAATTATTAATTAATTATAAAAAGGTTAAACTCAGAAAAATTATCAACAAACATTGTCGAACGATGAAATAAACATCAACAACGTGTCCAGAATGGTCAAATTAGCTTGGATAGCCTACCCAACGGTCCAATTTTGACACAAGGGCAAAAAGGTAATTTTGGGTCAAAACGGTATCCGTGTCGGAGCCGTTTTGTACCGAAAAATGTGCAAGAAAATAAGTCTACAAAATATGACAAATTATATGTCCACGAAACCAGAATGTCGATACGAACCCAAAGACAACTCCAGAATTGGATTCCGTTGACCCGATCTCAATTTGGCCCGTTGACCAGAACTAGAAATTCCGGTTTGCACGGAAATGCGTGCCGGAGCCAAAGTTCTCAAAACTTAGCAAACTACCTGTCAACGAGTCCAGAATGATGATATGAACTTGCAGAAGCATGGAATTTCACAACCAGAAAGACCATGCGCCAGACACTACATGCGCCAGGACTCGCACCGAACACTTCACAGCAAAGTCAATAAGTATAGACATTTGAAGAAGGACTTTTCATTTTATATATAAAAGTCTAGAAAAGGTTGTACAAAGGAGAATTTCTACAAAGGACAGATCCTAAGTCTACAGCCAGCGGCCACCATGCGCCTTCAGATAGGCCCAGCGGCCACCATGCGCCTTCAGATAGGCGCAGCGGCCACCATGCGTCTCCAGATAGGCGCAGCAGTCACTATGTGCCCCCATCCAGGCGCATCCTGCCATCTCTTCAGCAGCTCAGTTATGTGCATCCAGCTCAGTTATGTGCATCCCTTCAGCAGCCCAGTTATGTGCCACTCTTCCAACCAGGCTCACCTGGCCAAGCAGGAGTGTGCCGCTCTTCCAGCCAGGCTCACCTGATAAATGCTTCGATACACAAAGCATTTAACCCTCTGGCTGGAACCAAGGAAGAGAAGAGCACCGCAAATCTGTGGCCAGGGGAGGCTTCGAAAGAGCCTCCAAAGGCCAAGGAAGACCGTGATCGAAATCACGGCGAAAGGCAGTTTTCAACACAATCAGAGCGGGCGACACCCACTTTGAAGGAAGTGAGAGCCTAGCACCGCCATTCCGATCTACGGCTCTTCCGAAACAACGGAGACAAGGCCCGAGCATCCCCATCTTTGGATGCAATAGGCACCTTTTGCCTCCCTCAGAAGCCCTCGACTCCGTCTTTTGGATGTAACAGTCACCTTCAAGAGCATCAATGACGACATGGCGTCTCATCTTCACCCTCGGGAGCACTTCGTCAACAGAATGCACCCGAGAACCTGAGTTCATATTAGAAAGACGTGAGGGAATGAGAGGCCAACCTTATCTCCATGCCACTATTTATAGGCCGGGCAGATCAAACCCATGTGCCAAGTGGATGGCTCTCCGGATTTCGTGCAATGAACTCACATTAAATGGATGAACCAGACGCCTCGACTTCAGCCAAGCGGCTGTTAAAAGCACTCGAGAAGCAAAACAGCCGCATCATCAAAGACGTGTCGGATGCGCCGACTGGTCAGCGCATCACACCTCTCAAACAGATGCGCCCTGTACCGAGCGCATCAAAGGGGATGCGCCCCCATACGCCTAGTAGAACGTCAACCGACGCGCCCACTCAGCTGTCCATCGAATGTCACCAACATTAAATGCTGAACTGACAGAGTTGGCAGCACGCCTTCCCAAGTCTGAACGGTTGACAGCTTTTGCAGAAAACGAAGCGTCCACAACATCAGCATCATCATGACTCTATCCCGACGGCTACTGCCACGTGGACACTCGACCACCCGCATGCGCCTCCACGGCCATACGCCCAAACCTGTATGCGCCTCAAAAGCCATACGCCTCAGACCCTTCACTGATCCCTAAAGACAGAAGAAGAGTCTCCAGTTGAAGCTTTGCATGCGCCTCAAAAGCCATGCGCCCCAGACTGATCTCTGATCCCGAAAGACAGAAGGAAAGTCGCTCGCATGCGCCTCAAAAGCCATGCGCCCAGAACGGCTTGTGACTCCTAAAGGCCATGAGCCAAAATCTCATCATGCGCCCAATCCAAGGCGCATCCCCCCAAATCATCCTCCTACCAAATCAGAGATCTCCGAGCCATGGGTCGACGACACGTGTCCTTTGACTCAACTCATCCAAGATCTCAGCAACAGAAAGATCTTCTCCTCTGCTACGTGCCGGCTCACAACAGCAGTATAAAGAAGTCAACCTCGCGAGTAGGGCGCATCATCTATGCGCCTCCATCAGCAATCTCCACGTGGTGTCCCCATGCACCGGTGCATCCTACATATACGCGCATGGGCAGCCAACCTGCCCAGCTATAAATGGAGGAATCATCCCCTCCTTACACACACACACAGAGACATACATACGAACAATCCAGACAGAGATCACCAGAGAGGCAGATACAGACACTCAACGTCTTCCTCCTCTCAGCCAGCTCTAGCACCCAGAGCAATCTACACCTTCAGAGAACCGATAACCGTCATCAGCCCGTCAACGGAGTCAACGCATTACCACTCGCTCCATTGGCACATAGGACCCAGATTAAACAAATGTGTACTCCTAGGACTACATCTAAGTCCTATATTGTAATACTGTTCTGTTTGTATTAAGATTTACAATCAAACGATTTTAATGGCAAACAAGTTGGCGACTCTGCTGGGGACTTCTTCCTCCTCTTCCGAGAAAGTCGTGTCACAGGCCGACGACGTGAAGGTGGGCTCCTCCCACAAGACGCTGGTCGTGTGCCTCAATCAACAGGCGTACGAGGAGTTCATTTCTGAAGGAAGCACGAGTCCTTCGAAGCGGCTGCCGAAGCCGAAGAAGACCCGCCGTGTCTGGGTGCGCAAAGTCGACGCCTCGGGCACCACCACTGAAGGGGATGTGCCAATCCAGCCCTTCCTTCCTGCTGACGATCTCAGCAACCAAAGTGCGCCCGCTGATGCAGCGTATCTCTCGGAGAAACGTGCAGCTGACCACATTCCCCAGCCATCTCCCTCTCAGGCGAGGAAGATGCATCGACGGAGCAGGGGCGCAGCCAAAGCCCCGTGCATCACCTCTGACGTGCCACAAAAAGTCTCTGTCTTTGACAGACTCACTTGCTGTAATGGCAAGGAGAATTTGGATGCTGAGTACTATACGCCCCAGCGGGCTAGTACAAAGAGATCCAAGGCGGCACGGGTCATGCGCCACAAGCGTGCTATGCCAGCAGCAGGCCAGAGGCACGTGCTCATAATCACGCGCGCTGCCGACGGCAAGCTGTACAAGGTCGACTCAGGTGCTTCGGCACCAAAGACGAGTCGATCTTCAAAGTCCTCATCTCACTTGGGCACATCCACTGCGTGCATAACCAAGTCGAGTGCGACAAATTCAGTGGTCTTGAACTCCCGTGCCTCCTCTGGTTGTGCGTTTGAGGTCCGTTCAAGTCACTTCAAATGTTGTTGTTCCCCCACTACTATCATGATGCCTGCTTGGTATTAGATCAGGGGGCGCAGCACTCACCTGTCCGCCCTGGTGTTTGGCCTTGCCATGCGCCTGAAGGGGGTGTGAGGGTAGCACTCTCCTCCAACGACCTGCGTAATGTGATCACTCACAAGTGCCGGTCAGGAGAGTCGACCAACAAGCACGATGAGCCTCTCACGGGGCATACTTGTGCGGTGGTCACTATCAACTGCTGTGGCAAGACGGTAGTACCACCAAGGCAGTCAGTCTTCCAGCGACTACAGTCATCGACACCCCTCCGACATCGCCTTGGGAAGAAGGTGTCAACAGAAGAGGAGCCAAGAGTTGCTTCATGCAATGTGGTCTCCAACTCCTCATCTCTCCGGAAGGCGACCGGTAATTCCTCGTCCAAAAGCCAATCAAGGAGAACCAAGGCAGCAGTCTCGACCTCCGGGGTGTTCGAAGGCACTTTGTCAAAGAAGAAGTTCTTGGAGGAAGATGGGGGTAGTCAGACCCTTGTTGAGCTTCCTTCCGAAGATGAAGATGTCCAAAGCACAGCTGCGGCGGATCTTCATCCTCGAGGCGAAGTCAGCCTCCCAGAAGCACCTCGAAATGAGGATGTCCCTCAGAACACAGCTGGGGGTAGAGACGAAGAGGCCCTTCAAGATGGAGTCGAGGACAATCAGGCTCTGGCAGATGCGCCCGTCGAGAATGACCTCCAGAACGTGACTGGGGGTGGCCAAGCTGAAACACCAGGAGAGGTGACTCCCCCACATGAAAGTGAGGCCGAGAGCGAAGCCTCAATCAATCCATCCACTCCTGGCCGTGTCAGGACAGTATACATGGCTGGGGATGATGCCGAGTCCGATGCGCCACCACAGGACATTGTTCAGCGCATAGACTCATTAGAGGGAGGACTCAAAACCCTCTCTGCCTCTATGCAAGCACTGACTCAAGCAGTGTTTGATATTCGGTCGTCCTTGACCAGAACACCTTCAACCGGTCCCGACCCAGGAGTTAATGGGGAGTCGAGTGTGCCCCTTCAACGGGCACCCTCCGACACAGAAGCACCTCGGACATCGGAACCCTCAAACGCTCCGCTTCAGATAGTGCCACCTTCCCCGACTCCTAGCTCCACGAAGGATGTGGTCGAAATGATCAAGGACCTGCGGGAGCGCTTCGAGTCCAAAAACAGACAAGAGGAGTGCCAGAAGATGGGCATTCCCCAGCCTTATCCCCTCGAGTGAAACAAGGAGGTTTATCCTCCAAATATAAACCGAAACACTACACCTTACGATGGAAAGCTCTCTCGTCGATACCTGATATATTTCCAGTCACAAATGGATCTTCCAAGGAGGACGCGCTCCTCACCAGCACTTTGTTGGGGCCCTAAAAGGGTGGCGTATGACTGGTACTGCAGCCTCCCCGAAATTCTATATCGTCCTTCGACGACTTGACGCGCCCTCTTCCTCGATCGCTTCTACGATGGCGGAAGACATGACGATGGCATCTTTCATAGAGATACGCCAGAAGGAGAAAGAACGGTTCGGTGTTCATCGAACGCTTCCGACAAGCCTGCTCAGGACCCTCCAAGCATGCCAAACATGCGCTCCTCTCCTCTTGCAGTATGAACATGCTGCCCGCAGTGAAGCTCTGGCTCAACTCTACTCC
>JANAVB010021595.1:1012902-1118190 GCA_029216955.1 Iris pallida | reverse complement strand
TCGTCCTTCGACGACTTGACGCGCCTCTTCCTCGATCGCTTCTACGATGGCAGGAAGGACATGACGATGGCATCTTTCATAGAGATACGCCAGAAGAAAGAAACGGTTCGTTGTTCATCGAACGCTTCCGACAAGCCTGCTTCAGGCTACCTCCAGGCATGACAGAACATGCGCTCCTCTCCTCTTGTATGATCTGCCCCGCAGTGAATCTCTGGCTCAACTCTACTCTCCCTTCCGACTGGAGCTCCCTGATCATCGAAGTCTGAAGCCGCAAAAAGAAGGCCCAATGCACGTCTTTTGGGTGTCAGCTTCTCCGTCTTTGATGATAAGGGGAAAAGGTCAGCAGCCAACTCCAGCGAGAAGCAAAGGGGAACATGCATTACTGTTAATGCCTCGAAGGGCGCATCTGCGCCTACTCAGAAGCCTCCACTGGCACCGAGACCTAAGGAGGATATTCATTATGATGAGACACCCTGTAACTCTTCGAAATACTGAAGCAGGGTGACAAGATCAAGCTCCCGGACCTGAAGCGGCCCGATGAAGTTGGGAAAGTGGACAACCCGAGGTACTGTCACTACCATCGGTTTGTCGGACACCCGACCAAGGACTGCTACATCCTCAAGAATTACATCCAGTGCATGATCAATGTGGATGTAATCTCCGTCGACTACGAAGAGAAGACGGTGTCAGCCAATGTGGTGTCACTTCAGTTCGGCACCTTGCCGCCGACCACCACACAAGATGGCATCGTCCCCATCCCTAAGGGCGACAATGGAGGTGGTGAACTTTCCACCTACCCGTGATAATGTGAGTGGACTCATCCTACTCACCACATCTCGAGGAGAGGTCCTCTGGGTTCACCCCGACCTCGTCTCCGAAGTAACTCAACCGGAGGTACGCTCTATCTCCAAATCAAAAGACAGGAAGATCAAGTCTTGCCGCACGGTCTCTTCTTCAACGGAAGAGGCACTTCCAGTGCAGATGTGTGCACAACAGAACGCTCAGCCCGACGAAGCTACCGTCGAGGTGGTGCCTCCTGGCACAATCCCTGAGGAGGGCCCGTCTAAACCCTCAACAGCCAATAAGCAGAAGCAGGTGGAGGCTCGTTTCGACAGACCTCTACGGAAGGAGAATGCTTCGGGGCTAGCCAAGCCCACAACTTTGACATACTGGCACAACTGGCCAGTACTCCTGCGCGCTTATCTTTGTTTGAGCTCCTGCGTCTTTCCAAAGACTCCCGAGAAGCTCTCTGCGAAGCTCTGAAGGACGCTGAATCCTTTCTCAGTCAGGTCAAGCAGCCTGAAGACCTCCCAACTACTTGTGCGCACTGTCATTGTGCGGAGGAAATTATTCCAAACATAACTTTCATCCAACAAGACATGCTGTTCAAGCACCACCGAAATAACCTACCACTGTATTACACGGGGTACATCGGTTCAGTCAAGGTGAGCCGAATTCAGATCGATCCGGGGTCTTCCCTCAGTATCATCCCGAAGGTGCTGATGTCAAAACTGGAGATCCCAATGTACCGGCTGGCGCCCTCCAACACAACCATCAGTGGCTTCAACGCTAGCAAAAGTGAGCCACTGGGCAAGATTCGACTGAAGTGCCACATAGGCAACCTCAAAACTGAGGTGACTTGTTATGTGGTGGATGCCGAGGTCAACTACAATATCCTGCTCGGCCGACCGTGGCTACATGAGTACATGGTGGTGCCTTCCACGCTCCACCAATGCATGAAATATGTATCCACCAACGACGTCATCTGGACGGAGTTCGCAGACATCGATCCTTTCAAAGGGATTAAGGCTTACTTCACCGATTCCGACTTGTACAAGCCACTTGACGAGGAGGAAGCCAACGATGCTGATGATGAGGCTGAGACGGCAACTGAGCCAGACACGGAGCCTGAGACGAATCCAGATGCCCCACTGAAGATCCGACTGAAGGGCAAACCACCCCAGAAGGCGTCTCCAATGAGCATCAAGCTATCCGAGAAAGCACCGACTCTTGAGGCTCCCCTGAAGATACGCCTCAAGGGAAAGCCGCCTCAAACATCGGCTCCCCTGGTAGCAAAATTACAGAGGAAGACACCACTCACAGGAGGCGCAGTTGAGGCACCTCTGAAGGTGCGTCTCAAGGACAAGCCCCCGCAGTCATCCAAGATGCCAGAGAGGGCTCACATAACCCTCTCAGACCCCAAGATCAAAGCTGTGGTGGACTCTCCTGATCCAGCCCCAGTACTTACAGATGAGGAGCTTGGCGAATATATCTCTGCTGATGTAGATGTACCCTCCTTGGACAATGTAATCATGCGGGATAAAATCTCGTACTTCATCAATAATAGAGTGTCTTTAATTATTCTTGTCTTCCACATTGGAATGCCATGTATACATTAGATCATGCTCCACGGTCGTTGCAAACACAAATAACGACCGTCCATAATGTAAACCAAGTAGTCCCGTCTCAAGGAGTCTGTTTCATAAACCCTGCACGAAACCGAGACGAAAGATCCGCCATTTTTGGCAAAGTCGAGCGTCGTCAAGACCTCCCGCCACTCGAGCCTGAACCTGATACCGGCAGAGTACAAGTTTATCGGTATACGGATACAGCAAAGCACATCATCCAGAAGATGGGTTACGACCTGAAAAGCAACAAAGGCCTAAACTATGGCAAGGGTCGACCTCTCCCTCTCCAGCTTTCAACACCCAAAGGAAGGCCGCAAGACTACTACAATAAAACTCGACGGGGGATAGGCTATGTCACGCCGCCATCAACCCCAGAGAGTTCAGACGTAGAAGACGTAGAACATTCCCACTCGTCCGAAGCGTCGACTTGGGATTCTGATACCAGTATCGGATCAGTCTTCAGGAAAGTGCTGTCAGCTAACATGACGTCAGCACAACCTCAAAAAGGTGAAGGCGAAGACCAAACGCCGGAACCCTTCGAAGAAGAACCCTGGGCTCAACACCTAGGAGTGCAATGGGAGTCTCGTTTTGAGTTACGTGAACCTCCCATCGAAGACGAAGTCGAGCAGATCGACCTTGGGGACGGATCTTCTTCCAAACCCATCTTCGTCAGCAAAAGCCTAGAAGGAGAAGACCGAGAGGCTTTAATCCAGCTGGCTAAAGAGTATATCGACGTCTTTGCCTGGAGCTACGAAGACATGCCAGGACTCGATCCACAGATCGCAATGCATAGGTCGAACATCTTACCTGATGCCAACCTATCAAACAACAACAACGACGTTTCCGTCCTGACATCATGAATGCCATCGATCAGGAGGTGGACAAACTCTTGACTAGCGGCTTCATCCGTGAGGAACAACATCCAGATTGGGTAGCCAATGTCGTACCTGTCACCAAGAAGAACGGAAAGATACGAGTCTGTATCGACTTCAGGGGCCTCAATTCTGGTAGCCCGAAGGACGAATTCCCGCTTCCGATCACCGATGTGATGATCGACAACACATGTGGTTTTGAACGCATGTCCTTCATGGATGGGTATTCAGGCTACAATCAAATCAAGATGTTCCCCGATGACGCGAAACACACGTCATTCAGGACTCCAAAGGGTGTTTTCTGCTACACAGTAATGCCCTTCGGCTTGAAAAATACCGGTGCAACATACCAACGAGCTATGAGCACCATCTACCGTCAACATCTTCGCAAAACAGTCGAATGCTATATTGACGACATCGCAGTCAAAAGCCGCCTCAAAGGGGATCACCTACAGGATTTGAAGACAGTCTTCGATCTCATGCGGGCACATCAACTCAAAATGAACCCCGCTAAATCCTTCCTGGGGGTTTCTAGCGGCAAATTCTTGGGCTTTGTCATCACGGCGAAAGGCATTCATGTTGATCCCGAGAAGACCAAAGCCATCCTCAACATGGACCCTCCGAAGAATCTTCGAGAACTTCGAGGCTTGCAGGGACGTCTGGCATACATCCGGAGGTTCATAGCAAACCTTTCCGGTAAATGTCAACCCTTCACTCAGCTCATGAAGAAGGAAGTCTCTTATGTCTGGACAGAGGAGTGCCAGAAGGCTTTCGACGACATCAAAGCCTACTTGACGAGCCCACCAGTCCTGGTGGCACCTGTCGCGGGCAAACCATTTCTTCTTTACGTCTGTGCCATGGATCATTCTCTTGGCGCTCTGCTGGCTCAAAACAGTGATACAGGCTATGAGCAAGCAATCTACTACCTCAGTCGAACGCTCATCGGGGCCAAACACCGGTACAACCCCGTTGAAAAGGAGTGCTTGGCTTTGGTGTTTGCTATCCAGAAGACTCGTCATTATGTCTCGGGCCAGACAATTAATGTCATTTCCCGAGTCAATCCACTCAGAGTCCTCATGACGAAGCCAGGATCATTAAACTCCCGGCTAGCCACATGGGCGATTTTGCTAACACCATATAATATGGTGTTGTCCCGCAAAAAGTTGTTAAAGGTCAAGCCCTGGCTGACTTTTTAGCTGCACACCCCATCCCAGAATCCTCAAAACTCTATGAAGACATCCCGGATGAGGTCCAAGAATCCAACGTCACCGAAGGAAGATCCGTTTGGCAGATGTTTTTCGATGGTGCTTCGAGAACAGGCCCCAAAGGCCAAATCATCGTAGGAGTGGGGGTAGTCTTATTCTCCCCCGATCAGCTGGTCATCCAGCGTGCTTACTCCCTTTTGAAGCCGTGCTCCAACAATGTTGTCGAGTACAACGCACTCGTCATGGGACTCCAACTCGCACAACAGCTGGGGGTGGACCATCTGGAAGCCTACGGTGACTCAAAACTCGTCGTGAACCAGATTCGAGGGCAGTACGAGGTTCGTCATGAAGATCTGATCCCTTACCATGAAGTTGCATTGAACATCATTTCAACCTTCACCGGGTTCTTCATCGAACACGTGCCTCGTCTACAAAACTTGGAGGCTGACGCTCTGGCTGGCCTCGTAGCCTCATTGGCAGCGCCCTTTGGGACTCAACACTATGTCACGGTAACAGGTCGAGACTTGATTTGTCCCAGAAACAACCTGTGCTTGCAAGTGGCCCACGCCATGCCGACGAACACTGGTGTTAATGTCCGAGACTGGAGGTTCCCGTTCATCGACTTTGCTGTCTACGGAATTCTTCCAGAGGACCCGAAGGGAGCCGTCTCAGTCAGGAGACGCTCCCTTCGATTTTACTACGACACAGTTACTAAAACACTGTACCGACGTTCCTTCGATGGGCTCCTCCTTCGATGCCTGTCCAATGAAGAAGCAGCCGAAGCTCTCCGAGTAGCTCATGACGGAACTTGCGGAGCTCATCAACCCGGTCCTAAGTTGCAGGATCGACTGCGACGTATGGGCTACTACTGGCCAACCATGGCCACCGACGCTGTTGAATATGCTAAGAAGTGTCATGCATGCCAACTCCATGCCGACTTCATACATATACCGTCTGAACCACTACATCCTACAGTCGCCTCCTGGCCCTTCGAAGCCTAGGGCATGGATATTGTGGGACCTATCACCCCTCCTTCATCAAGAGGACACCGCTTCATCCTCGCCATCACCGATTACTTCTCCAAATGGGCAGAAGCAATCCCACTGGCGGAAGTAAAGAGCTCCAGGGTGGTCAGCTTTATCAAACACCATGTTATTTACCGTTTTGGAGTACCCCGGCGGATCATTCATGACAACGGTCCTCAGTTTATCAGCCACATTTTTAGCAGGTTCTGTGACAAGAACCGCATTCAAAATATGGCATCCACCGCCTATAATCTGGCAGCAAACGGGTTAGCAGAGGCGTTCAACAAAACCATCGTCAGGCTACTCAAAAAGGTCGTGTTATCCAATAAACGCGACTGGGATGAAAAGCTTGGCGAATGCCTTTGGGCCTACCGCACAATGGTACAGACCCCGACAGGCAACACACCATTCTCTCTGGTCTACGGGAGCGAAGCGGTACTGCCTCTCGAGATCCAGATACCCTCACTCCGCGTGGCAATAACAAACAAACTCACAGAAGAGGACAATCAACGTCGTCGTCTGCAGGAACTGGAGGCACTCGATGAGAAGCGTCTCCTAGCTCAACAACGCATCGAACTCTACCAAGCCCGTATATCACAGGCTTTCAACAAGAAGGTCAAACAGAGGACTTTCCAAGTTGGTGACCTGGTTCTGGCAGTCAGGAGGCCGATGGTGTTAACTCACAAGACACCAGGAAAGTTCGAGCCCAAGTGGGAAGGACCTTTCATCATAGAGACGGTATACTCAAACGGTGCTTATCGCCTCGCCAAACCCAATGGAGACTTGTTTATGTTGCCTATCAACGGCAAGTTCCTAAAGAAGTACTATTCTTGACATCCTTCAGACATGTACTTCCCCAAGGGGATCTGTGGGCCCAATCATCGGGATTCACAAACAATCTCCTTCCACAAACTCATCCGCTTCAGGAACCCAGCTGTTCCGTGGCTTCCTTCAGTAGAAAGACAACCACGTCCATATTACCTCTGAGTTGTTCCTCTACACCCTACAAAGCGGACTCTTACGCTACGTAAGCCGACGCTACCCTTCATGTTTACCACGTCCACATTACCTCTGAGTAAACATCTTGTACAAACAGCCCCTGCGTTGTCGTACATTGATCGCCGAACTTCCACGTCCACATCACCTCTGAGTTGTTCAGCGTATCCCCCCGGATCATTCCTACCACGTCCATCATACCTCTGAGTAGAATGATTCTATCATTTGGACCCAATGATTGCCATGTCCACATCACCTCTGAGCAAACATGTTGGTTCCATCAAACTTATTATCTGTGCCTAAAACCAAGGTGCACAAAAGAAAATAGGTCCACACAAATCATCAAGTTCATAATAACAAAAATGAACACATCATGAAAAGTTGCGTACTTTTTTATTTTCTAAAATAGAGAGTACAAAAGGCTACATTATCCCTCAGCAAAGGGTTGCAAAAGAGCATAAAAAAAGGGAAAAACTACAGTCCCTGAACCTCCCCAGGGTGGGCTGAGAGCTCCCTGACTCGAAGCCTTAGGTCGGCTGTACGGGCCTCCACAGTCGCCAGGACTCGTCGCTCAGCTTCTTGACGCATCAATTCAACAGCCCCAGCAGAAGTATCGCTTTCATGCTTCGCATCAAGCTGTTGTCGCTGCTGCGCCAAGGCAAGAGTCCGCTGTGTAAAGGTTGCTTCTTCCTTCTGGAATGCTATGTGTTCAGCCCGAACACGTTCGGCATCTAACTGGAGTCGGGCCCGTTGGTCTTCAAGACGGCGCATCTGGGTGTCGATCTCCGCGATATTAGCATCCAATGCAGCTCGAGTTTCTGCCATCGTCTTCATGGACTGAGACAACTGCTCTACCGCAGCCTCAGTTTCAGCTACCTTGCGCTCCCAAAGGCCCACAGTGGCCTGGTATGAAGACTCGATCTCGGCAATCAGCTTCCCCTTCTCCGCATCTATCAGGACGGAGAGGTCATTTCGCTGGATGCGCTGAAGTTCCGCAAGTCACTCGTCCAGCTCGATCACCGAAGCCTCCAGAATTTTGGCCATATGGTCGTGGCCTTGGTGAATGCGGATCAGCTCGATACAGGGCATTGCCAAAGTTCTTGCCGTTGCAAAGCTTCCATTGGCATCCATCACAGCAGATACACCCTTCTGCAGCATTTTGTATACCCCTTCGACGAGGAATTTCACATACTCGTCTGCATCCGCCAGGACCTGCGGCATCATAGCAGGAGTTGGAGGAGCTACAGCAGTTTACGGACCGGAAGAAGATCCGCCAACCTCAACCTGCGAGGCTTGAACCTCAGTATCAATGAGCTCTTCATCAACGGGGGCTGGACTGCTAGCCCGAGGAGCCGAAGGAACAGAGAAAGCCCGCACAGGCGTCGAAATAGTACCCCAAGTAGGAGGGGCAATAGAGGGTTCCACACCCTCGCCCTTCTCAAGCCAGGAGGAACCACCGACGTCAACGGCCACCTCTTCCCCCAACGTCCTATCGACAGCTGGTACTTCCCTTGGCAGAATGGGGAGATTATCACTCGTCTCTTGACCCGCCTCAGCGGTTGTGACCGGCAGACGGGTCTCGTCATCAAGTCCCTCTACTGGGACAGAATCTGTCGCTACCTCCTGATCGGTAGCCGCCTCAACTACCACGGTTGAAGCCGAGGTAGGACTCGGCAATGATCCAGCCGACCTTCCCCCATCATGATAAGGAGGGGAATCAACCCTCTCCTCTGTCTCAACTATACCTGTTGCCCCTGCAGTAGACTCTTGCGGATCCGCGGCAACATCGTCCAAGGCCGACGCTGTGGCCTTCATCTTCTCGGAAGCTGCTGCATCCTCAGCTTCCCGTCTGACATAATCCGGAGATGCTAGAATCTCTACAGTAACACCCTCGGTATTCTCCTCCATGGGAGATATCATAGTAGATGGAATACGCATGTCAGACGAGCCCACCATCTCCTTTGGCCTGTTCCCACCAAATTTTGGAGTGCGAGGCTTTCTTATCAGCGGCTCCTACACAAAAAGGGGAAAAGCATGATTACATAAGGAGCTGAACTTGAAATCAAACCTTACAGGACATCTTACCTCTGCAGATGCGGAGTCCGTGGACACCGTCGGTGACGACGCCGTCTTCTGCTTTTTCGATACAGGAGAGTCGACTTTTGTATCTGCACCCCTTTTTCGTTTGATCAACCGAGGGTCTTGCCTGACCCCCGGTAGATACGGCGGGGGCGCCTCGACCCGACTCGGGCGGACGGTACGACCGAGCCTTCGCCAAAGTGTCTGCACCCGCCTCTAAATGGGTGCCTGCAATAAAACTGGTCTCCCTATCATATCCGGTGGGCGGAGCAGCCATAGCACAGTAAAATCTGGCGGCTGAGTAGAGAATCGGCGGCCGTGGATTCTGGACGGGGAGCGTAAAGCGGGCTCCAGTACATCCGGCATTATAGTAATGCCAAGCTCGTGCACCATCCAGCAAACTTCCAGCGTACCCCAAGGTAATACTGGAATTATCCAACATCAATTGGGCGTACCTGAATTGCCTCGCAAAGCGGCTCGGCAGATACGGTTTCAGGTAACACTGGTTCCTGTTCCGATATACCAAATGGGACAGCCGGATACTTTGCAGCCAGCAGAATCCCCATGGAGACAGAGTGGTGGCATCCTCACCCGAGTCCACCAGATCTTCGTTGGCCTCAAAATCGGAGAAGACAGGACCAACTTTGGCGATCTCCCATCCCTGAAGATGGGATAAAACTTTCCTGCAAACGGGGACACCGGTGTGCGACCAATTCCTCCAGTAGAAACGCCAGAGGAACGCATCTCCGGACCTGTGGTCTTCCTCAGAACCCGGGCTCATCACATTGGGATGGTGTAAAATTAACCACCCCATCAAATAATGAAACGGCAGTTCGGCACGCGGGAAGTTATTGTTTTTGCCCCGTTCGTGAACGACATCTCCCGCAAACTCTCGAAGACCCCGCAACAGGTTACACACCATTGCGGGGAGTAAAGCTAAAGGACGGCCGAAGGCCAACTTCACGGCCGACAGAATTAAGTTCCGAGTCACCCTCTCTACAGAGCCAGACCCGCCTGAAAAGAGGTGGTCCCGGAGCCAAATCATAAGATACGCGACTAATACTGCTTTTGGCGACATCCGATAGGTAAGATGCCAAAAACAGCTATAGGAGCGTTCATCTGACTGCTGGTCCTCGTTCTCCAAGGGATTCTTCTCGCCCAACCTGCTCATTTCAGAAAGCTCCTCGTTGCGAGAAAGTGCCGGTGGAGTAGAAAAATGGGAAGGATCTTCCTTGTCCTGCCTAAAGATGTGATCTTTCCAAGCAGTCACATGAGGCTGCGTCCCGCCCCTATCCTTCTTCTGCATATAGTAGTGATGACTCGCTACTTCTTTGAAGACAGCCATCATCTCATCAGCTTTGTCTCCCAAGACCTGGAATTCTTCATTGGTCGGGAAGTATTCCTCGTAAGGTTCCGATCCCCAGGGGAGTTTTGATACCTCGTACATCTCATGAAGCGCGAGCCCTAGCTCCCCCACTGGAGTGAAGAAGGTCCCGGTATGGGTATCAAACATCTCCAAAAGCGCAAGGAACATGTGCCTGTTAATCTCAACACCTGCCTGAGTGGCACGGACTGCAGCGGTCAGCCCAATCTCTTGGAGCTCAGTCTGAAACCGCGACAGGATCCAGTGTGTCAGTTTGTCCCATTTTGAAACATAATGGCACCAACCCTCTACCCGAAATTCTCCCTTGGGGTATGATTGTTCCATCAACAACATGCGACGAGCAAAAGTCGAGGCACCCAAGGCAAAAGTATTGACGGAAACATCGCTATAAATACTCCCAGGACGAAGAGTCCGCCAGGTGTAAGAGGTACCAGCTCGCGAGGCGACCAGAGTATCCCTCTGATCAGAAGAAGAATCAATTCTGATGACGCCTGTTACCGCTCCTCCTTGAGATGGAGTAATGTCCTAGGACATTCTCCTTTTAGAAGCAAGTCGACAGAAAGTTAACAAAGGCCATTGACGTTCAAGCTGCCTGACGGACATATGCACGCCCCTGGCTGTAAAGAACCAGTCTTCTTTGACCTTCAGCACCTGGGCTTCAGTAGAAGAAAGGCGGTCCCCGAACAGGAACTCGGGCTTTAAGAAGGTCACTTTATCGGAAGTGGCGGATTTCAGAATGCCACGTTCCATCATCCGTTTAAGGAACCCGTGATGTTGTTCCCGAATTTGAATCATTCTTTCGGGATGCTGGTCCAACATAATAGCCGCTTGAGCATGGTTTATCACCTCTTCATCATAATCTACTCCCATCTGACAGAGTGCAGCGTCCAGGAGCACTTCGTTCAAGAGTGGGATAGTCATCGACACTGACATAAAAAATGCAAAGATATTAGAGACAACACAAAGATCAGAGCTTCATGCTCGTCAGATGCGCGTATTAAGCGCATCTGAAAAAGGAGCCTCAGCGCATCATCAGGGTATAAACCCATGCGCGTTAGCGGTAGAGCCTCGACGCATCGTCAAGGCGTGAGCCCATGCGCGTCAGCGATGGCTTCGGCGCATCATCAGGGTGTAAAACCCATGCTCGTCAGCAATTAAAGCCACAGTGCATGATAAAGGACTGAGCCTATGCACGTCGGCGGGAAAGTTTTCCACATCGATAGGAGACAATAAAGCTCACCGACTACCGCCGGCCGAACTTCGACAGGCGGGCGAGGAATGTCACTCACGACAGCCTCTACCGGCTCCTTCTCCTTCCCCTTTCCTTTGCCGGCACCGCCGCGAGGAGTCTTGGGAGCCATTCTAATAGAGAGGAAGAAGTTAGGGTTTTGAAGAAAGAACTCTAAAGGAGGCAAAGGCACAGAGTAGAAGAACTCTCTCTATCCATCTCTCACCTATTTATAGGCCGTGGTCGCACGTGTGAACCGATGACGAGTGATCTCAGCCGTCGCCTCGGGTCTTGTGAAGATAACAGCAGATAAAACCAAAAGATCATCATTAATCTTTTCGGTTACCGAGGCATTATCAAATTCATTAATTGAGAAGAGCATGCGGCTGAACAGGCATGCGCCCCAACAGTCATGCGCCCTGATCGCCATGCTTCTTATTCAAAGTATTCCAAAACTTATTCAAAAGTTTTGAAAACTTTGAAGGGGGTCTTGTAGAAGCATAGAATTTCACAACCAGAAAGACCATGCGCCAGACACTACATGCGCCAGGACTCGCACCGAACACTTCACAGCAAAGTCAATAAGTATAGACATTTGAAGAAGGACTTTTCATTTTATATATAAAAGTCTAGAAAAGGTTGTACAAAGGAGAATTTCTATAAAAGAAAGATCCTAAGTCTACAGCCAGCGGCCACCATGCGCCTTCAGATAGGCGCAGCGGCCACCATTCGCCTTCAGATAGGCGCAGCGGCCACAATGCGTCTCCAGATAGGCGCAGCAGTCACTATGCGCCCCCATCCAGGCGTATCCCGCCATCTCTTCAGCAGCTCAGTTATGTGCATCCAGCTCAGTTATGTGCATCCCTTCAGCAGCCCAGTTATGTGCCACTCTTCCAACGAGGCTCACCTGGCCGAGCAGGAGTGTGCCGCTCTTCCAGCCAGGCTCACCTGATAAATGCTTTGATACACAAAGCATTTAACCCTCTGGCTGGAACCAAGGAAGAGAAGAGCACCACAAATCTGTGGCTAGGGGAGGCTTCGAAAGAGCCTCCAAAGGCCAAGGAAGACCGTGATCGAAATCACGACGAAAGGCAGCTTTCAACACAATCAGAGCGGGCGACACCCACTTTGAAGGAAGAGAGAGCCTAGCACCGCCATTCCGATCTACGGCTCTTCCGGAACAACGGAGACAAGGCCCGAGCATCCCCATCTTTGGATGCAACAGGCACCTTCCGCCTGCCTCAGAAGCCCCCGACTCCGTCTTTTGGATGTAACAGTCACCTTCAAGAGCATCAATGACGACATGGCGTCTCATCTTCACCCTCGGGAGCACTTCGTCAACAGAATGCACCCGAGAACCTGAGTTCATAATAGAAAGACATGAGGGAATGAGAGGCCAACCTTCTCTCCATGCCACTATTTATAGGCCGGGCAGATCAAACCTATGCGCCAAGTGGATGGCTCTCCGGATTCCGTGCAATGAACTCACATTAAATGGATAAACCAGACGCCTCGACTTCAGCCAAGCGGCTATTAAAAGCACTCGAGAAGCGAAACAGCCGCATCATCAAAGACGTGTCGGATGCCCCGACTGGTCAGCGTATCACACCTCTCAAACAGATGCGCCCTGTACCGAGCGTATCAAAGGGGATGCGCCCCCATACGCCTAGTGAAACGTCAACCGACGCGCCCACTCAGCTGTCCATCGAATGTCACCAACATTAAATGCTGAACTGACAGAGTTGGCAGCACGCCTTCCCAGGTCTGAACGGCTGACAGCTTTTGCAGAAAACGAAGCGTCCACAATATCAGCATCATCATGACTCTATCCCGACGGCTACTGCCACGTGGCCACTCGACCACCCGCATGGGCCTCCACGGCCATGCGCCCAAACCTGCATGCACCTCAAAAGCCATACGCCTCAGACCCTTCACTGATCCCTAAAGACATAAAAAGAGTCTCCAGTTGAAGCTTTGCATGCGCCTCAAAAGCCATGCGCCCCAGACTGATCTCTGATCCCGAAAGACAGAAGGAAAGTCGCTCGCATGCGCCTCAAAAGCCATGCGCCCAGAACGGCTCGTGACTCCTAAAGGTCATGAGCCAAAATCTCATCATGCGCCCAATCCAAGGCGCATCCCACCAAATCATCCCCCCACCAAATCAGAGATCTCCAAGCCATGGGTCGACGACACGTGTCCTTTGACTCAACTCATCCAAGATCTCAACAACAGAAAGATCTTCTCCTCTGCTACGTGCCGGCTCACAACAGCAGTATGAAGAAGTCAACCTCGCGAGTAGGGCGCATCATCCATGCGCCTCCATCAGCAATCTCCACGTGGCGTCCCCACGCACCGGTGCATCCTACATATGCGCGCATGGGCAGCCAACCTGTCCAGCTATAAATGGAGGAATCATCCCCTCCTTACACATACACAGAGAGACATACATACGAACAATCCAGACAGAGATCACCAGAGAGGCAGATACAGACACTCAACATCTTTCTCCTCTCAGCCAGCTCCAGCACCCAGAGCAATCTACACCTTCAGAGAACCGATAACCGTCGTCAGCCCGTCAACGGAGTCAACGCATTACCACTCGCTCCATTGGCACATAGGACCCAGATTAAACAAAAGTGTACTCCTAGGACTACATCTAAGTCCTATATTGTAACACTGTTCTGTTTGTATTAAGATTTGCAATCAAACGATTTTAATGGCAAACAGAACTCAACGGTATATCCGAAATTGGATTCCGATGAGCCGATCTCAAAATAACCCGTTGACCCGGATATTGGTATCCGACTTGCACCGAAATGCATACCGAACCCAATGTTCACCAAATCTAACAAATTTTATATGAAAACATGCCAGAACGATGCCACAAGTCTAATGGTGGTGTCAGAAATGAAATCTGGAGTCCCGTGTTCAAAAATAGAATTTTACAAGTTGAAAATTACGAATTCGGATGGCCAACTTTGGCGTCGAATTCAACCAATCAAACAAGCTCACAATGAAACGAAACTGGAGGGGTAGTAAGAGGGTTATACCAGCTTCGTACCGGAACTGGTAGCACGCCAAACGGAGCTGCGGTGGAGGAGATACAAGCTGACGAAGTTGGCCCCGCGAAACTGTCCAAATTTAATACAATTTAAACGGTCAACTTGGTGGCCGGTTTTCATGTATCAAACGATAAAATTAACGGACGAAAACTGACATGAGTGAAGGTGGATATACCGAGATTGCGACGGAGCGAAGAAATCGCCGATCCAACGGTCGGATCTCTAGGAAAACGTGTGCGAAGTCGCTACGATGGGGCGTGATTTCAGCGTCGTTTCCGAGCTCGTCACGACGGGACGTCGTGCAAAACGCACGAATCGCCTCGACGGCGCGTCTCGGAGGACGGTGGCCGCCATGGGAACTTTTGGCCAGAGGGGCGCACCCATGGGGGGGTCGCCGGAGCTACGGCGACCGACGGCGGCGGCGGCGAGCGCCTCACGTGCGCGCGCCAAGTGCGCTGTGCACTGTGCGCTGGTGCGCGCGGGATTCTCGCGGCTGCGTGCGCACGTGCCTGGCCCGACGACGTAGGGTGGCACGGCCAAAGGGGCTGGGGGCTCATGGAGGTCGCCGAAAATGGATGGTGACGGTGGTGGATATTGGTGGAGTTGATGGTGGTTGATCATGGTGTGGATGGATGGATAGATGGATGGGTGGTGCTCGGTTTGGAAGAAGGAGATGGAAGGAGGAGGAGAGATGGAGAGGTCGACGTTGGCCATGGCCGACGGCCAGGGGATGGCCGACGTGAGGTGGTCGGGTCGGGCCATGGGGCTCAAGCCATGGGAGGTTGGGTGATGATGGTGGAGTTTATAGCTGCATGGTTTTTGTTGTTATAGTAAATAAATGTGGAGAGAGAGAATGAGAGGATAAGAGAGAGATAGATGAAAAATTGAATGCCTTTCCTAGGAATTAGGGCCGGCTCACATGTGCTGTGAGGAAGAGTTTCCATGTAAGGAAATTGATGGTGAGGATTTATTTGGGGAATCAAGTGGCTAGGAATTAAATGGAGAAAAATAGGTTATTCTTATGGAAATTAATTAAATAGAAATTCCCAATAAATATAGAAAAAATATAGGAGGGTACTTGATATTTTTGGGCAAAAATTATGAGGGTGTCATGATGGAGGGCAACACAAGGCTGAACTGGACTCGGTAGAGCCGGATTGGATCAAAATTGGACATTGTGCGAAAATCGAATTAAAATTAGGAATCGATGATCATGGGTGAATAAGTAGCACATGGAGATTCCAATAAATAGGACACAAGTGGCGGACGGATAGTAGGCTCAATGTGGGCCATGTCCATAGTTGGGGCTGACAGGTTTTGGTCAACAGGGGACCCATAAATCAAGTTGGAAAATGAATGTGACACCGTGGAGTGAAATAAAATCGGGTCACGCGTCAGGAAAGTTGTGCGAAGCAAATGGAGCACAAAATGACGTGACTGAGTGGAAAATGAAGGTCATGGGTGACGAGCGTCTCGAGTAGATCATCAATGAGAAGTTGGTTTCAAGAAACTGACTGGTCTTGGGCTCCTAAATTAAAAGTCACGATAACGTGCTGAAAATGACCAAGGAAAAGAGTGGGAGAATAAATAATACTCAAATGGTCTAAATCGACCCGAAGTTCAGCGAAGCAAAAAGAGAACAAGGGAACAAGTTTGGATGGGACACTATATACCATCATGAAGGTAATCATGTCCACTCCAAAACTCATGAAGAAGATTTCCAGAGTTGAACATCCCTGATACTCCAAATATCAATGGCACGGGAAAGTACACTTAAAGATAAATAACAGAATAAAATATTTATTGAAATTAAAATCAATCAGAAAATAAATAAAAAAATCAACCCAAAATTCAGGGTGCTCACATCCTACCCACCTTATAAAATTTTTGTCCTCGAAATTAAAATCTCCATACTCCCTCTAGGTCAAACCCCCACAATCAAAGTCCCAGATTAAAACAAAGCATACCATCAAAAGGACGACATACAGGGTCATGGCATACGGTGGTAGTGAAAGTCTCATCTAGGTATACTAGTCATGCTAACTGAATCGGTCATAGGGTATCAAAACACACAAGCAATCTAGGGTGCTAAACAAAAGAAGTTACAGAAATAACAACCATCAAAATTGTAAGACAGCCTACCATCCTATGTGAAAACTGGTACTTATCATAAAAATAAAGAAAAGTAACTACCCATTATCTTTAAAGGGTTCAGAAAAATATGAAAAATCAAAATCAAAGTTAAGGAACGAAAGCCAATTTCATGAAAATTTCCAATCACAATACGTAATAAGAATATTTAGTCTCGATACGATCTAAGTTGATCAAATTGGAGGAAATCAAGATTTAGGCAATATGGAGGACAGGTTCAACAAAGTCTGAGATCGAGCATACAAGGATAGAGATTCAGGTCACAATCAAATTTAATTCAATTTAGTACAACCCAAGATATAAATATGATAAGAAAAGATAATCGAATTCGTTTTGGTCATGATTAAGGAAAATAGGATTCAATGATATTGAAAAACCTTTTTAGAGAAAAACAGGAAAAGATTTCATGCGAAGTCAATAAATCATCTCTCTCCAATACTATCAGTTTATCATTTGCCAATCATATTTTTCTCACAAACCCCAATATAAAATCAACCTTCATATGACTACCCTCAAAATTTCTATAACCTTCAGTCATCTAAATTTTACCATGATCACCATAGACAAAAAATTTTAACTTCCAAAACATTTTCCACGAAACGTACCCCTCTTTTTAGGAGTCGACACTTATTCATTTAATCGAAATTTCAAATTCCTTCACCTCGTTTTAAATTAGATCCGAAACCTCTAAATCCGATTTATGAAATCCTTGAATTTGTTTAAATCAAGTCTCGTATTCACTAAACTCCAATACCACTATGTCACACAATTTATTCTTGTTTATAAATTAACCTTCATATTTTCTTCAACGTTTACCTTCAAATGTTATCCTTTTGAATTCCACAATTTCTTTCAATCATCTAAAATAATTTCTATAACGTAAAATCCTTGTGTTCTCTCTATCTCTAGTCACCCTCTTACAATATCTAGTTCAATTTTGCATAATCATTTAATACAATAAAAATTTTCACTTCTCCTTTTTTTTAAAAATTCTACATAGCCTCAGAGTAAAAGTTTTTCCAGAATCAATAACCAAGATTTTCTAAGTTCTCAAAACTAGGTTGACCTCGAACATCCTTATTAGTTTTGAAATACATCCATGAATTATCCATAACCAACTTTCTGTGATTGTTTCTAAATTGATAACATTTATCCCTCGATTTTATTTTAAACCTTTACCACATCTCCATTTCGAATTTTTTCACATTTGACATCCAACATTTTGATTCCTACAAAATCATCACATGATAACCAATTACGTCATTTCCATACTAGATGATTTACGTCACTTCCTCAACATTTCTCAGATAAAAATGATATGCAGATTCAAGAGTTCAAGTACAGCTGACAGAATGAGATACGAGACGGAATTGATATAATCAGGATAGTTGTATAAGACAAGGAACGATGGTACTAAAATATTGGCAGAAAAAGAAATGATAATAAAATCTGTTCTACTTATCCGTTTTAAAAGAGGAAACTATTTAAAATCAGAGCTAATATCAGATCCAAAATAAGGTCTAGCAAATCATTGATTCATCATTTTAAGAAGAAATTCATAGAAGAAGTTACACAAAGGTTTATGAAAATAGCTAAAGCTACTCCTAAGTTAAATAATGAGAAGCAAAACTAAACAAAACAATTAATAAATTTTTTTTTGAAGGACTGAAACAAAGTAGAGAAAACATGATCGAAAACATTTAAAGTACAATCTGATAATCATATGCTTCTGTCCAAAATCATGGTACTCTAAATTCTCGTCATACCAGTAAGCAAGGCTACGATAATCACAGAGTCCTCGACTTAGGCACATACCTCTAAAATTATGGTATTTAACATTTTCGCGATGCCGCTAGCTTGGCTGCGAAAATCTTAAATTCCCACACCCGAGAGATATATCCAAGTCAAACTATATGTCCTCACCATGCTGGCTAATATGACTGTAGAAGACTAGACTCCACAACATAGATGACCTAGCCCATATAATTTTATCTTGCCAAAAATTAAATTAAATCAACAACGAATACCCAAAATTCAAATCAATTTATCAACGAACATCAAAATTCAAAAATGAACAAAAATCCATCAAAATACAAACTCGGATGTAACAGCTATCATCAAAATTCAAAATTCGACAATCATCCATCCAAATTAATAAATACAAACTCAAATTCAACAATAATCCATTAAAATTAAATTTAACAACAAAAAGTAAAAATAAATCAAATCAAGGGAAAAAGAGAGTTTTCAAATCGAAGTTAAATAAGATTCTCCAGGGTCGTCCCAGGAATCTCTCAAGGGTTCCTAACTGTGATTGAGTACCTTCAAAAATATATCCTATTCCTAGTGCAGGCTATAGTGGTACTCCAGTTCGAATACCACTACACTTTTAGTCTCGACCTGCATGGGCCACCACTAAAAACGTGTCACGACCCCACCCCAGAGTAAGGGCACGAGAACGTAACAACGCCCAGCCTACGCCGCAGTGTCGACGGTAGAACGCTGTCCTAGGTCTCAATGCATCTAACAGTATAAGACTAAACAGTTTATACTCCCCGAATGGGGGTGACATAGCAGATACAGACTCAATCATATCTAAGGTAGAGCATGACAAGGATAGATAAAACATGAAATCCAAAAGAGATACAGGAGATAGAATTCTAAGTGTCTAAGATACATAATCCCAGAAATACATCTCAAAACTCAAATACAGATACAGAATCCACAAACTAAATACAACTCCAGACAAAATGAAATAACTACCTAAACAACCCCTACTGTCTCCTCTAGGCTAGCAAGCAACCTCCAAGCTATCTGTAAAATTTATCAACGGGTCCAGTCAGGACTGGAGCGAGCACAGTACATCTCAACAATTCATAGCAGGTTAGAAAATATAGACATGCAGTAAAGTAAGATACAAGTACTGAAAGAAGTGCAGTATAAAAATAGAGAGAGAACTGTAATAGAAATATCTACTATAAATAGAGAACTAGCAGTGACTAGTGAGTCAGAGTACAACATGAACATATAAATGGCCTGGGATGATTCAATGAAGACACTACGGAATGATTCAATGAAGATACTACTGGTGTATTATTCACATGTCCACTTCTACTCCCCCGTACCCCCAATCAATACACAAGGATTCAGCCAGGTTATGTTAAATGATTCCATGCACGGCCCCCGAAGGGTGATACATGGATGTCCCATAAATGGGGAGTCTGGGGGTTACCCAACTGTGTAAGATTCAAAAGACTCTGTGATCATGAGGGTACATGTCACAAGTAATCAAGTGAACCAAGAAGCATAGTGATACGCCATGTAAGTGAAACGCACAGAACACGTAGTACCCGATGCTCCCTAAGGATAACATCTCAAGAAATGATCCATATAGTACCAATCCGTGTGACCGTCGTGACAGTACAAGCAAAGTAATGTACTGCAGGAAATAATTCTAAGCAAGATATGAAATGATCAGAGAATGTACTCGCCTGATAACCTGAACAGCTGATAAGTATAGGGGGGTCCCACTGAAGCCACAGAGTCCTATTTAAAGCAACACAGGTTACAAGGTGTTCAAGTTAAAATAAATGAATCCCTACAGGCAATCTATATTATTCTAGGTTCTTCTAAGTCAAAATAACTCTAGGTCGACTCCGGTCAATAATCTAGTCAAACTAGGTCAAGTGTTGACTTACAGTTGACTTGGGTCAACTGGTCAACTCTGGTCAAACAGGGTCAATTCTAGTCTAATACAAAGTGTACTTCGTTATTTGTACGTCGAAACTTACGACACGCAAATCGAGATAAGAAGATTATCGGTAAGGTTGATAATCTTATTATAGTGATCCATGTGTCCAACTTGTCAATTTCAGCGATGTGAGATCACTGGAATTGGCTGATCTCAGTTTCGTTGTACTAATCCCGAAATACGAACATTATATGAATTAATTATTAATTAATTATAAAAAGGTTAAACTCAGAAAAATTATCAACAAACATTGTCGAACGATAAAATGAACATCGCCAACGTGTCCAGAATGGTCAAATTAGCTAGGATAGCCTACCCAACGGTCCAATTTGGACACAAGGGCAAAAAGGTAATTTTGGATCAAAACAGTATCCGTGTCGGAGCCGTTTTGCACCGAAAAATGTGCAAGAAAACAAGTCTACAAAATATGACAAATTATATGTCCACGAAACCAGAATGTCGATACGAACACAATGGTATCTCCAGAATTGGATTCCGTTGACCCGATCTCAATTTGGCACGTTGACCAGAACTTGAAATTCCGGTTTGCACGGAAATGCGTGCCGGAGCCATAGTTCTCAAAACTTAGCAAACTACCTGTCAACGAGTCCAGAATGATGATACGAACTCAACGGTATATCCAGAATTGGATTCCGATGAGCCGATCTCAAAATGATCCGTTGACCCGGATATTGGTATCCGACTTGCACCGAAATGCGTGTCGGACCCAATGTCCACCAAAACCTAGCAAATTATATGTCAACGAGTCCAAAATGACGATACGAACTCAACGGTATATCCGAAATTGGATTCCGATGAGCCGGCGTCAAAAGTCTCGTTGACCCAGAAAGTGGGACCCGTTTTGCACCGAAAAACATGCCCGGGCCCACGTTCTCCAAATCTAACAAATTTTATATGAAAACATGCCAGAATGACGCCACAAGTCTAATGGTGGTGTCAGAAATGAAATCTGGAGTCCCGTGTTCAAAAATAAAATTTTATAAGTTGAAAATTACGAATTCGGACGGCCAACTTTGGCGTCGAATTCAACCAATCAAACAAGCTCACAATGAAACGAAACTGGAGGGGTAGTAAGAGGGTTATACCAGCTTCGCACCGGAACTAGTAGCACGCCAAACAGAGCTGCGGTGGAGGAGATACAAGCTGACGAAGTTGGCCCCGCGAAACTGTCCAAATTTAATACAATTTAAATGGTCAACTTGGTGGCCGGTTTTCATGTATCAAACGATAAAATTACGGACGAAAATTGACATGAGTAAAGATGGACATACCGAGATTACGACGGAGCGAAGAAATCGTCGATCCAACGGTCGGATCTCCGGGAAAACGTGCGCGAAGTCGCTGCGATGGGGCACGATTTCAGCGTCGTTTCCGAGCTCGTCACGACGGGACGTCATGCAAAACGCATGAATCGCCTCGACGGGGCGTCCCGGAGGACGGTGGCCGCCATGGGAACTTCTGGCCAGAGGGGCGCACCCATGGGGGGGTCGTCGGAGCTATGGCGACCGACGGCGGCGGCGGCGAGCGCCTCACGCGCGCGCGCCAAGTGCGCTGTGCACTGGTGCGCGCGAGATTCTCGCGGCTGCGCGCGCACGTGCCTGGCCCGGCGACGTGGGGCGGCGCGGCCAAAGGGGCTGGTGGCTCGTGGAGGTCGCCGGAAATGGATGGTGACGGTGGTGGATATTGGTGGAGTTGATGGTGGTTGATCATGGTGTGGATGGATGGATAGATGGATGGGTGGTGCTCGGTTTGGAAGAAGGAGATGGAAGGAGGAGGAGAGATGGAGAGGTCGACGTCGGCCATGGCCGACGGCCAGGGGATGGCCGACGTGAGGTGGTCGGGTCGGGCCATGGGGCTCAAGCCATGGGCGGTTGGGTGATGATGGTGGAGTTTGTAGCTGCATGGTTTTTGTTGTTGTAGTAATTAAATGTAGAGAGAGAAAGAGAGGATAAGAGAGAGAGAGAGATGAAAAAGTGAATGCCTTTCCTAGGAATTAGGGCCGGCTCACATGTGCTGTGAGGAAGAGTTTCCATGTAAGGAAATTAATGGTGAGGATTTATTTGGGGAATCAAGTGGCTAGGAATTAAATGGAGAAAAATAGGTTATTCTTATGAAAATTAATTAAATAGAAATTCCTAATAAATATAGAAAAAATGTAGGAGGGTACTTGATATTTTTGGGCAAGAACTATGAGGGTGTCATGATGGAGGGCAACACAAGGCTGAACTGGACTCGGTAGAGCCGGATTGGATCAAAATTGGACATTGTGCAAAAATCGAATTAAAATTAGGAATCGATGATCATGGGTGAATAAGTAGCACATGGAGATTCCAATAAATGGGACATAAGTGGCGGACGGATAGTAGGCTCAATGTGGGCCATGTCCATAGTTGGGGCTGACAGGTTTTGGTCAACAGGGGACCCACAAATCAAGTTGGAAAATGAATGTGACGCCGTGGAGTGAAATAAAATCGGATCACGCGTCAGGAAAGTTGTGCGAAGCAAATGGAGCACAAAATGACGTGACTGAGTAGGAAACGAAGGTCATGGGTGACGAGCGTCTCGAGTAGATCATCAATGAGAAGTTGGTTTCAAGAAACTGACTGGTCTTGCGCTCCCAAATTAAAAGTCACGGTAACGTGCTGAAAATGACCAAGGAAAAGAGTGGGAGAATAAATAATACTCAAATGGTCTAAATCGACCCAAAGTTCAGCAAAGCAAAAAGAGCACAAGGGAACAAGTTTAGATGGGACACTATATACCATCATGAAGGTAATCATGTCCACTCCAAAACTCATGAAGAAGATTTCCAGAGTTGAACATCCCTGATACTCCAAATATCAATGGCACGGGAAAGTACACTTAAAGATAAATAACAGAATAAAATATTTATTGAAATTAAAATCAATCAGAAAATAAATAAAAAAATCAACCCGAAATTCAGGGTGCTCACAGCGACAAGTGCTTGGACCGGAACTGGTGGAGCAGGCCGTCGAAAAGGTCCGCTTGATTCGAGATAGACTCCGCATCGCGCAAAGTCGACAAAAGAGCTACGCAGATCTTCTTCGACGACCGCTAGAGTTCTTGGTCGGGGACCATGTGTTTCTGAAAGTAACGCCCATGTGCGGTGTGATGCGGTTCGGCGTTAAGGGCAAGTTGAGCCCGAGATTTGTAGGCCCCTTCGAGATCATTGAGCGAGTTGCGACGGTTGCTTATCGGATCGCACTACTTCCTGCCTTAGCTGATGTGCACGATGTTTTCCACGTTTCACAACATCGAAAATACGTGCACGAACCAAGTCATGTAGTTAGCTTCGATCAGTTGGAGCTACGTACTGACTTGTCTTACTCGGAGGAGCCTATTCAAATTTTGGACCGCAAGGAGAAAGTGCTACGCAATCGGTCGATGTCCTTGGTCCGCGTGCTTTGGCGGAACCATTCAGTCGAGGAGTCGACGTGGGAGATGGAGGCGGAGATGAAAGAGAAGTACCCCACGTTGTTTGTCTAAATTAAGGTCAGACCCTTGTTCTTAAGTTTCGGGACGAAACTTTTTCTTAGTGGTATATTATGTAGCACCCCGCTTTCGATAGGCGGCGGAACTTCATAATATGCTAGCGCCGAGTCAGATCGGCCGGGAACTTAGATGGCCGTCTGACTCGATCGCTAAGCTTGGTAAACGATAACGCCTTGCGGCATCGATTCAAATCGATTTGGACGGAAGTTACGAGAATCGATCCAACTAATGGAACGACTTCTGTTGGAATAAGTCCTAGATACAGCGGGCTGCGTCTCGGCGAGTGAGCTCTCTATAAGAGTCCTTTCGATAGGACCGGACCACTGTATGGTTTTCTTGGAGCTTTGCCGCTGGGCTTGATGAAGTGCTTTCGCATCGTTTTCATGGATGCAATTACAATTTCGATGCAAAGGGAAAAGAAGGAATTCTAACAAAGCGTTGGTGCTATTGTAGGAGCTCGCGTAACTAAGAATTGACGTTGCGTAGTGCTTGGACGATCGGCACGAAGTAAAGTAATCGGTGGGTGATTCGACCCTTCTTTTCTACTCTGTCCCGCAAACTTATTCCTTGCTTCGAATTCATTCAAATCGAACGATGCCAAGTTAATTGCATGCCAATCCACTAAGTCAAGAACTCGGGAAAAACGTATTGATTTTGAGTAATCTACTCTAAAAAATACAAGTTTCTCACATAAACAGAAAAGTTTAAGGTTCTAGTAAAAGATAGACTATTTCACGTGCTGCAAAATAATATGAAACGTCGATCATGGGTTATGATGCCTCGGACAATTTGGTGCCCACGGGACGCTAAATCGGTGTACGGCTTTAGGGAAAATGAATCGTTGCATGTGTTACGAGAAATGATAATGCCATTTGATACTATCCGCACTATACGAAACTGGTTGCATATATTAAACTGTTCGCACATAGGCATGGTCATGGACAGCTTGTGCACAAGTTCGTTTTCCTCGAAACGGTATCCGGGGCATTGGAACCGATTCGTCCTAGGGGGAATAATTTATCGTGCTTCGGCACGAGACATGCGGGACCTTCAGTAAGGCTTACAACCTAGGCTGAAAGGGTAGCGTCGCATGCCAACTTCGATTAAGTCCCTAGTGGTGCGTAGCACCAATAATCGCATATAAGATAGTTGCATGCTCACCTATTGTCTTATGTAGGTGTAAATATTATCTCTGTTTTCATGCAGGGACGAGCACGGCCGTGGTAAGAAATATGATAAACTACAATGTTATACTGTATAATTTATTACTCAAAGACGGCTATCGAATATGAACTGAATTCATTTAGTTCTAATAGAAAGACAACTCTAAAGCATGCATACCCTAACAATCAGAGTCGGTTTAGACGAGTTGGTTCGTCTCGTCCACTTAGCAAGTGTGCTAATCCCCTCCCCCAATTTCCCCAGGTGCGGCGGGCGCTCCAACCTAAAACGAAGCTGAAGGTGCGGAGAGGCGTTTTGAAGCTCTTCCTATACTGAAGTATTTTGAAGCCAATTCAAGTCGACGGCTTATGTATAAAGGGGCGAATGTATGGGACGACAAGCGTAGTTCAGGCAACTTGTCGAATGTATTTTCTTTCTATTTTCAATCAATGTAGTCGCAACGACATCCAATGTAATTACGACTTGCACTTCGTTGCAAGCTATGAATGAAAAGCATTTCTATCTTCCTATACTACGTCTTAAATTCTGATGTGATTTGTGAAGTTTTAACTTGGCGTATTTATATCAAATGCAACGTAACGTTCTGCCTTGTACGAGTGCAATTCCAGACTCGTACGACATCACGCCTTAGCGAGGACGATCGAATCGACAAGATTAACATCGGAGACGAACGTTGTCGACTCGGGGCGTGATAAACGGTACGACTGACTACTACTAGTGCCTAGAGTTTGCCCGGTGCATAGAGAAGTATCTTAAGTCTTGCAAGAGGCCAGCTTCTGTACACCTCGAAGGACCTTCCAAGCATCTGGCTTTCCAGCCGAGAGCACCAACGCCGCACCAGTATACATATCGTCCTTCCGTACCACATCACCCGACTCCACCAGTTAGAGCCCCGGGACCCCGTCAGCAGAAGGGAGGTGTGTGTTATTTCTGTAAAAGACCAGGCCATGACGCTTTCGTCTGTAGGAAGAGGTCGGGGCAGTGTTTAGCTTGTGGGTCTACCACCCATCAGCTTCGAGACTGCCCAGTAGCGAGGGTAATAGGTGCCGGACCATCGTCTAGAGGACCGCCACTTCCGATTCAGCAGCAGAGGTTTGGGCAACATCTGCAGTAGCAGAAGGGACCCCAGGGGAAGGCTTATAGTCTGGCTCTTGAGGCAGAACCGGAGCAGGTTTCGAAACCAGATTATTTAGCTGATATCATCACAGGTCATGTTTATCTGCATACTTTTCTAGCTCTATGCTTGTTTGATTCTGGTGCATCACATAGCTTCCTGTCATTAGATTTTATGCATAAATACCACTTAGTAGCTACACCTACCGAGGAGATGAGTAGAGTAATGATGGAAGGCGGACCAGCGCCCATTAGAGCTATCTATAGATGCTCTATTACTATAGCTGGAAGAGAGTTTAGGGGACGATTCTTTGTGATGCCACTCCCCGGGTATGATATCATATTGGGGATGGACTGGCTTAGATATGCCCATGCAGCTATAGACTGTCATGAGGGTAGTATTCTGTTCAGTTCCCCAGGCACGAAACCATTCAGTATCAGGAGGACAGGACAGGAGATCAGCCTAGAGCCGAACTGTTATACGACAGTTGGGGAGTTAGCACCGCCATACCCTATCATTAGGGAGTTTATAGATGTATTCCCAGAGGATCTTCCAGGACTTCTGCCTGACAGAGATATGGAGTTCACTATAGATTTAGTACCTGGTTCATCACCAGTATACCGGGCTTGCTATAGAGTGAACCCCAAGGAGTCCGTAGAGATGAAGGAGGCGATTGATGACCTGTTGAAAAGGATTTCATTCGATCTAGTGCTTCTCCATGGGGAGTGCCAGTACTTTTTATGCTGAAGAAGGATGGTACAGTCCGGTTGTGCATTGACTACCGGGCGTTGAATACCATCACCGTTAAGAACAAATATCCTCTGCCCAGGATAGATGATTTGTTTGACCAGTTGAGTGGGGCAAAGGTATTTTCCAGAATAGATTTGAGATCCGGGTACCACCAGTGAAAGTCAGGGCTACAGATATCCAGAAGACGGTGTTCAACATGAAGTACGGGCAGAACGAGTTTTTGGTGATGCCATTTGGTCTCACAAATGCGCCAGCTGTCTTTATGAACTTGATGAATAAGACATTTCACCAGTATCTGGATAAGTTCATCGTAGTATTTATCGACAACATCCTGATATACTAGAAGACGCCGGAGGAGCACGCAGAGCTCTTGCGGATAGTTTTGGGGATGCTGAGGCAGGAGAGGTTGTTTGCCAAATTGTCGAAGTGCGAATTCTTTTTGGACCGAGTGGAGTTTCTCGGTCATATAGTCACTGGAGAGGGGATCTCGGTAGATCCCAGGAAGATTGCTGCCGTTGAGACATGGAAGGCTCCGACGTCAGTTTCAGAGATCAGAAGTTTCCTGGGTTTAGCCGGCTATTATAGGAAGTTCATCTAGGACTTTGCTAGGATAACTGAACCCATGACGAAACTGACGCGGAAGGACCCAGAGTACATCTGGTCATAGGACTGCCAGGCAGCATTTGAGGAGCTGAAGAGGAGGCTGACGATCGCTCCAGTTCTGATATTACCTTCAGGATCTGGAGGTTTTACCATATACAGCGATGCTTCGAGAAAGGGGCTAGGATGTGTCCTACAGCAGCATGGGAAAGTGATTGCTTATGCATTTAGGCAATTACAGACTCATGAGCGGAACTATACTATCCACGACCTAGAGTTAGCTGCGGTGATCTTTGTACTCAAGTTATAGAAACACTACTTATACGAAGAGCGTGTGGAAATCTTTACTGACCATAAGAGCTTGAAGTATGTGTTCACGCAGAAAGAGCTAAACATGAGGCAAAGACGATGGTTGGAGTTGATGAAGGACTTCGACATCGATTTACAGTATCACCTCGGAAAGTCAAATATGGTGGCGAATGTGCTGAGCAGGCATCCGATGGCATGGTATCTGATGATAGATCGGCATTTGCGAGAAGATCTGGAGAAGCTCAGTATCGAGATGGTTCGGCCAGGATTAGTGATACAGATGATGGCGCTTGACATTCAATCATATTTGATGGAGCAGATCAAGGAGGCACAGTCTACAGATGAGAGCCTTCACAGACTTCGAGCCCAGGCTTTAGCTGGATTGCTAGATGACTTCACCGTAGCAGAGGATAGATCCTTAAGGCATGGCAGCCGGTTATGCGTGTCGAAGGGAGAGCTGATAGAGACAGTCTTACAGGAGGCACATCGATCATGATATTCTATTCCTCCTGGTGCCAACAAGATGTACCGTGACTTACAGGAACATCTTTGGTGGCACAGGATGAAGAGGGATGTATCACGTTTCATTTCGAGATGTCTAGTTTGTCAGCAGGACAAGGCGTAGCGTCAGAGGCCAGCTGGTCTATTGCAGCCGTTACCCATTCCCGAGTGGAAGTAGGAACTTATTATGATGGACTTCGTCTCAGGGCTTCCTCGTTTCCAAGGAGGGAAGGATGCCATTTGGGTCATCGTTGACAGGCTGACGAAGTGTGCGCACTTCATACCCATCAAGGTGGGTCTCTCCACCGAGAAGTTGGCGGAGCTACACATGCAGCAGATAGTTTGTTTACATGGAGTGCCAATGAGCATCGTGTCAGACCGAGATAGCAGATTCACGTCCCACTACTGGAGGAGCTTGCAGGAGGAGTTGGGCAGTCGGTGTAATGTCCCAGTCCCAAAATACGTAGGACTAGGTACATAGACATGCCAGCTGTATACATACGAAGTATACTCCAATATATGGAAACCTCGTATGAATACATAAGCTGTAAAATACAGTAAACCAAGAGTAATCTAATCTCATCGACAAATGAAGAATAAAAGATATCGTATAATCAACTGCAATAAGTCTTTGTACAATACGTTGGGCGGAGACAAAGTCCACTACCAACTATCTCAAGTAAAAGGTACAAGGAGGAATAGATGAAATAACAAGACTAGCCAAGGGCAATCATCTTCGAAAGGATGGAGAAGATCATGGCCTCGATTAGAACACCTACAATATCACAGAAGCATACACACCTGGAGAGATAACCAGGTCCTCAGAGGGACGTAACAAGATACAGGAAGAACATGCCATATGAACTGAATATAAATGCACCATAAAATAAAGATAAAGTAAAAGTGTCCAAACCATAACACGGCTCAATATCCCATCATCGAAATAGTTGGCTACCCCTACAACCAAACAAGGACAAGGTGTAACTTACTATTTCGTGATGTGACATTTTTCCATGCCATGATTGGAACATGAAATTTGCTAAGGTCTCATAACCTTTCTAGTAGACAATTTAGATGACATATCGATGTATGGGCAGGTGAAGGCTGACTCCCCCAGGATAAGTAACAACTCACAATACGCACAGATCAAGTACCAATACTATCAGCCGGCATAACTCGAGGCTAGCGGCCCACGTGACCCATCAGTCCACATAGCTCGAGGCTAGTGACCCTCGCGACTCGACTACCATAGTACGCAGTTACTACAGCTTTTGGATTGGGTAGCCCATACATTTAATTGTCTTCTCCCTCCCAAGGTCACTAACAGAAGGTAGTTCGCTAAGACTAGGTCCATATACAAACAAAAATGCAAGAAGGAAAAATAACTGAAAAAAATGAACTAAAATAGCAAGTAACGGATCCAACTGAAAATAAATAATAAATATGTAGTAAATAAATAAATAAAGATGCATCAAATTATAAACAGTAAATAAAGCAAGGTTTCTTGCCTGCGGGTGGTGCGAGAAGCAGCAAAATCCAACAATCAGAATCGTCAACACGAAAGTCAAAATCCACAAGAAGCTCCGGATGCTGAAACAAACATCACGAACGAGTTTGGAATAAAAGATATGCCTAGGAAACGCCTGTCCAAAAGTCAAATTCTGGAACAGGGGCAATTTCGTAATTTCGGGCCAAAATGAAGTCCGCTGTTGGACCCGCTTTGCACCGAAATGCGTGCTAATATCTACGATCTCTAAAGTCGTTAAACTACATGTCTACAAATTTGTTTTGATGAGACGAACCCAACGGTATGTCCAATTTTGGATTCCGGTGGGCTGTGCACAAAATCGCCCGTTGAGTGGGAGTGTGGGCCCGCCAAAATAGCGTCCCGATCAACGGTCTCAGAATCGTACCAAACTTGGCTCACAGGACCAGAAAAATATTTTGAGTCCAATGGTGCAAGTTTCATCGCGATATGATGAGTGTGCACAAAGTTGTGACTTAATTTGCAAAGGGTCGATACGTGGTATCTCGACGGATACGCACTGATTTCGTCGCGCACATGCAACGAAATCGGGTTCCGTCAGTTCCCATACGTCGACAACATCCATACGCGCCTTTCGATGCATATAGTGCGTGACCACGTCGCCCGATTTGTCGGGGCACACGCCGTATCGGGTGTTTTTCCACTTTTTGAAAACAGAATTTTACAATTTTTCGGAAAACTTTAACTAAGTGTAACTTTTTACACACTAGATGAAAAGAGAATCCAGAAGGTGCGTTACAATATCGGTTATGTTGTTATTCTCTGCCTTAATTAGTTTCTAAGAAAGTTTAATAGACAGCGAGAAAAGTGGCCGACAAGTTGGTGTTTTGAAAAAGTTTTTAATATTTCAGAAAAGTGGTTTTTTTTTCCTCCAACTTCGTCTCGATTTTTCGAGCAAGTTGGATGGCCATGTTGAAATCCATCTGCGGGATCTCGAAGAGGGTCATGTGGGCTTTCTATACGAATTTACGGAATTAAAAACGAAATAGAATTGAGAGAGTAATCGAACGGGAAAGTTGGGTACCTTGATTTTACATACTGCTCTTTGTTTGTTGTTGCTCTCGCAGTTTCGTGGGACGGGACTGCTGTTTCGGCGCACGAGTCTAGCCGAAGGAGGTTCAAGGTGAGCGGAGGAGAGAGGAGGAGGGAAGGAGAGAGGAAGTAGAGATTTGGTTAGGGTTTGGGTTTTGTTTTAAAACATAAATATACATAGGTTTATATATAAAGGGAGAATGGAGTTCGGCTAGTTGCTGCTATTCATGTGCTGGTGGGGCGCCTATAGTATGCTGTATAGCTGCTGCTCCTATTAGAGAGCATGGGTGGTTGGTTGCCCATGGTGGGGCTGACCACCACTAGTATTTATATATATATATATATTTTTTTTTCTTTTTTTTTCTTTATATCTAAATCTTCAATATATATCTATCTATATATATATATACATGTATATATCCATTAATACCCCAAAAAATCTATTTAAAATCCAAATACCATTTAAAAGTCAACTATCTAATTATTTAATATATTTGAGCATATATATATAAATTCAATCCTTAATAAATCAACTCAAATAATAATAATATTTAAATAGGAAAACATGTTTATTAAATTTGTGCAAAATAACTTTAATAATAATAATTTTATAAAATCGTCCCAATGGGTGAACTCATACCGACACCCTCATCCGGGTCCAGAAATTGTAAAATTTTGTAAAATATTATTTTATTAATAAAATATAGATTTTTGTACCCAAAGTCAATAAATATTCAATAAGTTTTAAAAATAATTTAAAAATATTTCTACATACACAAAATATTCCTATATGGCCACCTTAGTCACCCCACTTGCTCACATGGGCTTAAAATTTTGTTCGGGCCCTGTTCGGGCTGAATTGGCCAAACCGGGTCATCAAAAAAAATAATAAAACCATAAATTGTATAAATTCATTTTTTTAAGTCTAATAAAATAATAAATAAAAAAATAGAGATTTTACATCCTATCCAACTTACAAGAATTTCGTCCTCGAAATTTAGGATTAATAGGGTAGATAGGGTTGAGGGATAGGAAGAGTTCGTCAATACCAAAAATGCAATTAAATTTTGGAGGAGGCGATAAAACGGCATTCGACACCACCAAGCAATAGAAAATTGTGGAGTCGATATATACAAAAATATATCATGGTTATGGAATTAAATAAGGGTTGCCAGTGAAGGTAGCAAAATTTCGATAATCTAATTTGGAGAGTAATAAGGAATTGAGTAGATCAAAGAGAACAATTTAGACACTTGAGAGATGTGGTTCCTAGAGAGAAACTGGAGACTAATCGCCTCGATTGAGAGTTTGATTTAAGTGAATGATTAGAATCATTCTCGAGTGCTCAAGAACAATTGGAAGGACATGATAATAATTCTAGGGTTGAGAAAATGAGAAGTAGTTAAAGGCGAGGATATAGCCACATGAGTCGGTCGGTGGCTATCTACACTTGTGTATAATTAACTGATAGGGCAACTAAAGATGATATCTTGGGTCTATCTATCAAGTACCTTGTGTGGTCTTTCTAAAGTAAGTAAAGTCAACAACAATAAAGTGTTCAAAGACGATGCTGTTGAGTACGAAATACGAGGTTCATAGGCGACGGAAATAATTCAAATGAGAGTTGTCAAAGATGTCGCGAAAGAGACTCTAAGACAGGTTTAACTATGTCTCCATCCACGTAGAATAATACATGAAAAGCGAACCAAAGTACAATAGGTTGATCAGACCATCATGCACCGGTTCTGATTAGACAATATGTTAGTGGGTGCACCCAATAAAATATGTCATGATCAAGCTTGATAACGAAATAAGCTTGCAAAACTGAAGCTACATTAGCAGCATAGGATAGTAAAATATGTGCAAGGGAGGTACTGATGAAGAAAATTAAATATTCCTGGATCTTTTAAAATCAAGGCTCGCCGGAAGTGTGGGCCTATAAAGTTGTCCTAGTGTTTCTTTATTTATGGCTTGGTAGACTAGATAAGGTAGGGTCTTCTAAATTTAGAGTCTAAGTGAAATTACCAATGTGGTTCACAAGAAAAAAGGTTTGTTAGGTGGTGAGGTATTCTACCCAACTTACAAGAGTTAAACTAGTAGTGTGATGGGACAATGGGTCAAGCAATCAAGATAAAGCACAATTTTAAGCATTTAAGAAATTTAAGTAGAACAAAATCACATATCAGGTTGAAAGAATTGAGTCGAGGTTGAATCTCTATCCGTGGTCGAAAAATATATTGGTATAATGGTAAGGATTATAGTTTGGCCATTTTGACCATAAGGTCATATCAAGAAATAGAGTACAAGGAGATGGGTTTTGGTGGGACATGATATATCTACATGAAGGTGGACTTGTCTAGGTCTTACATATGAAATTTGTTGGAAGGAAAAGTCTAGTGTTGTGCTCCAAATATCCAAGTCTTGGTAAGGGACGCCAAAAGATCTAAAATAGAAAGTGGGAGTTCATGAGGTGATAATTAATGCACGAAAATAAAGAAGATCAAGTTAAAGCATGAAATAAAATTAATTAAAGAATCCAGTAAAAATAATTTAGGAACACAATTCCGGAGAGGAGATAGTCTCCTAGATGAATACAGTTAAGGAACCATTAAATCATTATTCTAATTACAAGTGGGTTAGAAGGTCACAATTAAAAGATCTAGAATTGAAGGAAGGTCGAGTAAGCCGAGGTGGAAATACAGTCACATAGCTGGGTAGATGACTAACAACACTTGTGTATATACTACTATCATGGTCATGTGTGACATGGCAATTAGCGTGGAATACTCAGTAGGGTTATCTTGGGGCCTACCATTAAAATTTAACTCAAGTATCCTCCAAAAGTTTCAAAAATAAACTTTCAAAAATATACCACCAAGATTTGTATTCACTGCAAGTCGTTAAATTTAATCATGACCAAAATTTAAATCACTTTAATAAATCTCAAAGCAAACTTTATCACGTTACTACTAACCTTTTCCAAAATTAAGGTTTAATTTTAACTGTTTAACTCAAGAGTTCATAATTTAAGAATCCATAAATTTTTTTACAATCAATCAAAAATTTAACACTCTAAAATTTTCAAATAACTCATAATAAAAATCTTAGCATATTAAAAGCAATCTCAAAATTAAGCTCAATGCTCTCATCAAATTTAACTTCTATTCATGCTAAGTTATTCCAACAAATCACAACTTTTAAATGGTAACTTCCTTTAACCAATCAAAATAACTTTCCATCACATCCTTCAAAATTCTCCCAAAATTTTTAATATTAGTAATCCCTCATTAAACTAAATTTTCAAATAATCTTATCAGTCAACATCTCTTCCCTTTTTTTACCAAAAATCTAAATAGATTTGTAAGTCCTCACTCATAGGACACTATTTAAAATAAAAATTTCTCAAAAAAATCGTTTTCAAAACTTTCAAATATTTTAAACCAAAATTCATCGTCATTACTTCCACTTGAAATTCAAAATTTACTAAACACGAAAGTCGCAAGTTGTACAACTCAAATTTAAATAATTCCTTCTGCCACAATTAAATTCTAAGATCATTTCCAAACCAAATTTATAATTGTTCAAAGGTGTATAACTATAATCCAATAAATCATAAATATCACAACTCGAAATCAATTAAATTTTATATTTGTTCCAAGACTTATAGCTATAACCCAATACATCATAAATATCAAATCTCAAAAAGCCAATTAATTTTTTAAATCAAGGGTATAGAGAATGTAGCTATATTTTCTTTTGTTCCTTACTGCAGTATCAATCCTATGGTGTTTACTATTTAGAAATCTCAAGATTAAAACTTTTCGTGGCAATATCCTACTTTACCAATTACTAATTATTAAATCACACTAAAAAGCCTTTTTAACTCAATTAGAGTCTTGAATCTATTCCAATTGCCAATATAACCATTCTAGCCATGTGTTTGACCTATGAGCATATACTAGTGTAGTCATATTCCTAGTAAAACTAAGCACGAAAATAAGAATCAACGGTAGAAAGGAATAAAGCAAGATGCAATTCAAGGAGGTCGAACAAGAGTTCAGAATTTGAAGCCAAGGGAAGGGGTCAAGCTGTATGGATGAGATTCCTAAATTCTAATCCTATGTTGTAGACTCATATCGGTACAATTACGTAACCGAAGTGACAAACTGGACCTGCATGGGCCACCACAAAAAACATGTAACGTCCCAGTCCCAAAATACGTAGGACTAGATACATAGACATGCCAGCTATATACATACGAAGTATACTCCAATATATGGAAACCTTGTATGAATACGTAAGCTATAAAATGCAGTAAACCAAGAGTAATCTAATCTCATCCACAAATGAAGAATAAAAGATATCGTATAATCAACTGCAATAAGTCTTTGTACAATACGTTGGGCGAAGATAAAGTCCACTACCAACTATCTCAAGTAAAAGGTACAAAGAGGAATAGATGAAATAACAAGACTAGCCAAGTGCAATCATATTCGAAAGGATGGAGAAGATCATGGCCTCGATTAGAACACCTGTAATATCACAGAAGCACACACACCTGGAGAGATAACCAGGTCCTCAGAGGAACGTAATAAGATACATGAAGAACATGCCATATGAACTGAATATAAATGCACCATAAAAGAAAGATAAAGTAAAAGTGTCCAAACCATAACACGGCTCAATATTCCATCATCGAAACAGTAGGCTACCCTTACAACCAAACAAGGACAAGGTGTAACTTACTATTTTGCGAAGTGACATTTGTCCATGCCATGATTAGAACATAAAATTTGCTAAGGTCTCCTAACCTTTCTAGTAGGCAATTTAGAAGACATATCGATGTATGGGCAGGTGAAGGCTGACTCCCCCAGGACAAGTAACAACTCACAATACGCACACGTCAAGTACCAATACTATCAGCCGGCATAACTCGAGGCTAGCGACCCACGTGACCCATCAGTCCACATAGCTCGAGGCTAGTGACCCTCGCGACTCGACTATCGTAGTACGCAGTTACTATAGCTTTTTGATTGGGTAGCCCATAAATTTAATTGTCTTCTCCCTCCCAAGGTCACTAACAGAAGGTAGTTCACTAAGACTAGGTCCATATGCAAACAAAAAGGCAAGAAGAAAAAATAACTGAAAGCAAAATAAAATGAACTAAAATAGCAAGTAATGGATCCAACTGAAAACAGATAATAAATATGCAGTAAATAAATAAATAAAGATGCATCAAATTATAAACAGTAAATAAAGCAAGGTATCTTGCCTACGGGTGGTACGAGAAGCAGCAAAATCCAACAATCAGAATCGTCAACACGAAAGTCAAAATCCACAAGAAGCTCCGGATGCTGAAACAAACATCACGAACAAGTTTGGAATAAAAGATAAGCCTAGGAAATGCCTGTCCAAAAGTCAAATTTTAGAACAGGGGCAATTTCGTAATTTCGGGCCAAAACGAAGTCTGCCGTTGGACCCACTTTGCACCGAAATGCGTGCCAATATCTACGGTCTCTAAAGTCGTTAAACTACATGTCTACGAATTTGTTTTGATGAGACGAACCCAATGGTATGTCCAATTTTGGATTTCGGTGGGCTGGGCACAAAATCGCCCGTTGAGTGGGATTGTGGGCCTGCCAAAATAGTGTCCCGATCAACGGTCTTAGAATCGGACCAAACTTGGCTCACAGGACCAAAAAAATATTTTGAGTCCAATGGCACAAGTTTCATCGCGATATGATGAGCGTGCACAAAGTTGTGACTTAATTTGCAAAGGGTCGATACAGGGTATCTCGACGGATACGCACTGATTTCGTCGCGCTCATGCAACGAAATCGGGTTCCGTCAGTTTCCACACGTCGACAACATCCATACGCGCCTTTCGATGCATATAGTGTGCGACCACATCGCCCGGTTTGTCGGGGCGCACGCTGTATCGGGTGTTTTTTCCACTTTTTGAAAACAGAATTTTATAATTTTTCGGGAAACTTTAACTACGTGTAACTTTTTACACACTAGATGAAAAGCGAATCCAGAAGGTGCGTTACAATCTCGGTTATGTTGTTATTCTCTGTCTTCAATTAGTTTCTAAGAAAGTTTAATGGACAGCGAGAAAAGTGGCCGACAAGTTGGTGTTTTGAAACAATTTTGAATATTTCAGAAAAGTGGTTTTTTTTCTCCAACTTCGTCTCGATTTTTCGAGCAAGTTGGATGGCCATGTCGAAATCCATCTGGGGGATCTCGAAGAGGGTCATGTGGGTTTTTTATACGAATTTACAGAATTAAAAATGAAATAGAATTGAGAGATTAATCGAACGGGAAAGTTGGGTACCTTGATTTTACATACTCCTCTTTGTTTGTTGTTGCTCTCGCTGTTTCGTGGGACTGGACTGCTGTTGCGACGCACGAGTCTGGCCGAGGAAGGTTCAAGGTGAGAGGAGGAGAGAGGAGGAGGGAAGGAGAGAGGAAGTAGAGATTTGGTTATGGTTTGGGTTTTGTTTTAAAACATAATTATACATAGGTTTATATATAAAGGTAGAATGGAGTTCGGCTAGTTGCTGCTATTCATGTGCTGGTGGGGCGCCTATAGCATGCTATATAGCTGCTGCTCCTATTAGAGAGCATGGGTGGTCGGTTGCCCATGGTGGGGCCGACCACCACTAGTATATATAAATATATATATATATATTTTTTTTTTCTTTTCTTTCTATCTAAATCTTCAATATATATCTATCTATATATATACATGTATATATCCATAAATACCCCAAAAAATCTATTTAAAATCTAAATACCATTTAAAAGTCAACTATCCAATTATTTAATATATTTGAGCATATATATATATATATATATATATATATATATATATATATATAAATCAACGCAAATAATAATAATATTTAAATAGGAAAACATGTTTATTAAATTTGTGCAAAATAACTTTAAAAATAATAATTTTATAAAATCGTCCCAATGGGTGAACTCATACCGTACACCCTCATCCGGGTCCAGAAATTGTAAAATTTTGTAAAATATTATTTTTTTAAATAAAATGTAGATTTTTGTACCCAAAGTCAATAAATATTCAACAAGTTCTAAAAATAATTTAAAAATATTTGTACATACACAAAATATTCCTATATGGCCACCTTAGTCACCCCACATGCTCACATAGGCTTAAAATTTTGTTCGGGCCCTGTTCGGGCTGAATTGGCCAAACCGGGTCATCAAAAAAAATAATAAAACCATAAATTGTATAAATTCAATTTTTTAAGACTAATAAAATAATAAAAAAATAATAAATAAAAAAATAGGGATTTTACAGTCGGCTCAAGTTTAGTACAGCGTACCACCCGCAGACAGATGGACAGTCCGAGAGGACGATACAAACGCTAGAGGACATGCTGAGGACCTGTGTGCTGGACTTTGGCGGATCATGGGAGAGCCATCTGCACTTGGTCGAGTTTTCATACAATAACAGCTACCAAGCCAGCATCGGTATGTCTCTTTTCGAGGCACTATATGGACGACGATGCCGTACACCGCTCTTTTGGGATGATATTTGGGACAGAGTTATGCTTGGGCCAGAGATGATCACGGATGCTGCAGAGAAGGTCGGGATGATCAGAGACAGGCTCAGAGTCGCTCAGGACAGGCAGAAACACTGGGCCGATGCTAGTCGCAGAGCGATGGAGCTCGCTGACGGAGATATGGTGCTAGTAAAGATATCATCTACTAGAAAGACGATCCGGTTCGGACGAGGAGGCAAGTTGAGCGCCAGATACATCGGACCGTTCGAGATACTTGGCAGGATCGGAGAGGTAGCTTGCAGGATTGCACTTCCACCCAATCTAGCAGGAGTTCACGATGTCTTTCATGTGTTTCAGCTGAGAAGATCTGTTCCGGACCCCAGCCATGTGCTAGATCATTCAGAGTTAGAGATCGGACCGAGCCTTACAGTCACTGAGCAGCCAGTGGAGATATTGGACAGGAGCGAGAAAAGGCTGAGGAACAAAGTTATACCCTTAGTACGAGTAGCTTGGAGCCGTCACTCTCCGGGTGAATCTACTCGGGAGAGGGAATCGGACATGAGGGAGAGATATCCTTACTTGTTCGACCCAACAGCCGTGAGGGAACCACCCGTTCCCGCTTGATACATTAGAAGTTAGTCTTAATAATAGCCTTAGTCATTCTTTGCATTGCTTGTTATATTAGAATGTTTGTAGAGTCTTCTATCCTTGTGAATTTCGAGGACAAAATTTTTTTAAAGAGGGAAGATTGTAATCCCCTAGATTTTAAAATAATATTTTTATAATTTTAAATAGCATTTATATCTTTAAAATTAATTATTAAATTATTAGGAATTTTTTTAGAATTTTAAAATAATTTTTAAATCAAAATATATCATTTTGTAATTAATTAAATTATTTTAATATCATTTTCCAATTATTTTTATTGTTTTTAATAGTTTTTGCAAAATCCGAATTGTTTGTGCAAATTAATTTTTGCACAGAGCAACAGCGGGGGTGTATACGCAATTTAGAATTTGCATTTAACAAGGCGGTGGGGTTCTGTTGCAAATATCGATTTGGAGGAGGGGTTTCCTGCAAAACCCTAACCTGATCGCCCCGCGCTGTCACCTTCTCCTACTAATCTCCGGCGAAAACCCTAACCCTAATCCTAATCTAACCCTAATTCGGCCGACCTACTTCCCCTATAAAAGCCCCGACCCCTAACCGAAACCCTAGGCCCCACTACAACCGACCACCACCACTACAGTGCCGCCCCCGCTTCTGTAACGCCCCAATCCCAATATACGTAGGACTAGGAACGTGAACATGCCAGCTGTATACATACAAAGTACATGGGTCTTGTATGTATACATAAGCTGTTAAATACAGTAATCCAAGACAAACTAAATCTCATCCACAATGAAAAGAATAATAATATAAAAATCAACTTGAATATTTATGATACAATCATTGGGCTGAGACAAAGTCCACTACCAACTATCTCAATGAAAGAAATGTACAAGAAATCGATCGATAAAATAGCGAGACGAACCAAGCGTAATCGTCTTCGAAGGAATAGAAAAAATCACGGCCTTGGCTAGAACACCTGCAGTGAATCATGAAAGCACACTGTAGAAGCATGGAAAATAATAAGAAAAGCCCATGTGGCTCAGACAGAAAGATCCTCATGCGGCTCAGGAATCCGTTAGACATTCATGCGGTTCAAAAGTCCTTTAAAGCCTCATACGACTTGGATAGCTCCATGCGGCTCAGGAAGGAGCCACGTAACCCTAAGCAGTTCGCCTCTACAGCTGGCCGTAAAGCACTGCCTCATTAAATGTCCTGACGGCAGCTCTGACAGAAAGGCGAAGTGACAACTCTGACATAAAGCTGCAATGATGACCCTGACATGATGGTGTGCTCCTAGAAAAAAGAAGAAAATCTTTTATAGTTGGCATGATCCGCCAAGTCCAAAGCTCTCTATGCGGCTGCCACTCCTATGCGGCTGTCACCCCTATGCGGTTGCTCTCTTCATGCGGTTGCTCTCTTCATGCGGCTGCCTTCTTCATACGGCTGCCTCCTTCATGCGGCTGCCACCTTCATGCGGCTGCCTCCTTCATGCGGCTGCCACCTTCACGCGGCTTCCTTCTTCATGCGGCTGCCTCCATCATGTGGCTGCCACCTTCATGCGGCTGCCTCCTTTATGCGGCTGCCTCCTTCACGAGGCTGCCATCCTCACGCATGCGGCCGCCACTCTCATGCGGCTGCTACCTTCATGCGGCTAGGAATATGGGGGGCCACCCATATGCGGTTCATTTAGAGACCATATTCATACGGCTCTGTCAGGATGTCCCACTCACGACAGCTAAGACACGCGGCGGTCTTCATGACAGTTGAGACACGTGGCCATCCTCATGACAGTTGAGACACGTGGCAGTTTTAACCCCTCGGAGTTATGGCTGCTAGCAAATCATAACAACCCATATTTGTTATAATCGTCATAATTACTCGGATCAAATCAGATTTGTTGTAATTAACCAAATTGAACACGTGGCGGGAGATCCGAGCTTGTCATAACAAATTATGAAGATTCATTGCAATCATCATTACTTGCCTATACAGATTTGGCGCAATCAAAAATTAACTGCCCAGATTTGTTGTGATCAAGATTAATGGTCCAGATTATTGGCCGCCGACTTTTCAAAGGGTAATCATTACAAACCCTAATGATCACACCCCACTCCTATAAATAGCAAGGTGCCATTTACTTGCAAAAGAAACTCTCTCCACCTGGGTGGACATACAGAGAGACAAAGGCACGCACAGAGGATTCTTTCTACGTATCCCGAGAGCATTTCTTTATCAAGCCAAGGCTACGTCCGATCGTCCAATGAGTAAGGCAGAGCTGCCATCGCTTTCTCGAGCCTCTACCGTCACCTCCCAGAATAAAAAAAACAATCGTACTTAGATTACTGTACCTAGGTTTTCGTCCCTAGGCTTTCTTTGTACGAGCGAGTTTGTATTGTGAGTCTAAGTTCAGTCCTCCTATATAATTGTTCTATACTTTTACAATCAATGACAAACACGATGGTGACTCTGCTGGGGACTAACTTCTCTACGGCCGAGGAGTTGGTGACTCAATTGGACGCAACCAAACTTGACTCCACTGAACAAATGTTGGTCGCCCGGTTTGACCAGCAGGCGTTTGAAGAAATATTCTCCGACGGGAGCGCTGGCCCGGTCCAGCGGCGAGCACGCATAAAGAAGGCCCGCAGGGAGTGGAGGCCAAAATTATTCGCTCCTTCCCAAGCTCTCGAAGGAGTACTCTCTGTTGCCCAAGACGGCAAAAAAGACCCTCTTGCGGACCTACTTCAGACCATAGAGGAATCTGCTATCCCCAAGTCCGGCAGAGGAAAATACTACGATGCTGGACTTGCAGGGGCAAAGGGTGATTCTACACGGTCCAGAAAGAAGTCGCATAAGGGCCCTAGCCGCATGAAGATTCATGCGATCACAAAAGCCAGCCGCAGACAGAAGGCTCATGCGGCCAGTACTACCAGCCACATGGAGGTTGCCCATACGGCCACTAAGACTTCCAGCCGCATGGAAGAGGCCCATGCGGCCACTACAGCCCCCAGCCGTATACAAACTGCCAGTCGCATACGGGCTGCTTATGCGGCCACAAATGTCAGCCGCATGCAGGAAGGCTATGCTGCTAAATATCTCAGCCGTAGGCCATCTGCTTCATGTGGCTCAGGTTCGATCTTCGACCGTCTCTCAGGCGATCCTGATCCCAGATGCTCTCATGTGCCAGTCTCCATGGACTCTTCCTACTATGCACTCTCAGGTGCTAGAAGGAAGAAGTCTCGGGCAGCACGGGCTCGTCGAGCTCAGACAGCTGTCTCAACTTCTGACTATCAGGGCATCCCGCTGACTATTATGCGAGCCCCTGATGGAAAGTTGTATAAAACTATCCGTGTCCAGCCCCCGGTGGCCAATGAACGGGATAGTTATCAAGAATCTCCCAACAATGATCAAGGGCAAGTAATCGTGCTACCCCCACATCAGGGAGCAGGCAGGACGCCAACACACTCATGTGCTCAGGTCTTCCGGGCCCACAAAGCGAGTGACTTGCGCAACGTAATTCTTAACAAGCGCAAGAAAAAAGACGAAAACTTGGTGTACAGAGTGTCCTCTCATGGACATTACTGCACTCAAGTCATTGTCAACTGCTGCTGCAGCAAGGTGGCCACACAAGTGGAGCGACAATTCGTCTTCGAACGACTACAACACCCAATCTCAAAAGACGAGGCACTTTTCGTCACCTCCTACAATTCTGCTCAGAACATCCCTGGTAGCAAGAGAGGGAAGAAAATAAACGTCTCCAGCCCAAAAATCTCAACCAAGAAACTCTCTTCTAAGGGGTTGTCCACGACCATTACGGGAGGAGTTTTTCAAGGCACTCGTTCAAAGACAAAATCTGCCACACTTGGAAATTCGTCGTCCACATTTCTGGGAGACGCTGGTGCCGGGGGTAGCACTTCTCCAAACATCTACGATAATTCGGTGTTCCAAGAAGATGATCCCGGGGAAACGGTGACCCCAACAGATGCAGCAGGTTCTGACGTCCCCGGGGATGTCCAAAACTTTCAAGATGAGGCAGGCTCTGAAGCTGGGGGTACCACTCCTTCCGAGTCCAAACCCGAGGAGAATATTCCCACATACCCTGACGACTTCTCTGTACAAGGGTATGACTCAGAGGGCACATCCTCCACCGTGCCTTCCATCTCTCATGTGAGGACGGTATTCATGACAGACAGCAACCAAGACGGTTCCAGTGATTGCCAACGCATCGACACTCTGGAGGCCATACTGCATGCATTGGTCAAGTCTGTGGACGAGATCAAAGCGGCCCTTCCAACTCTGTAAGGAAGGATGCCTGGCCAGACTTGCTTGGGTCCCGCGGCGAATACGGACTCAAATTCGGCAGCGTCGAACCCGGGCGACAACCCTCCAACAACAACGGCTCCCACTGCTACAAACGAGGCCAGAAAGGCAAGAAGAGAGGTCCAGGAGCTTCGGGCCATGCTCCACGCCCGAGAAAACTGTCAGGACCTCAGGATACGACAACCGTATCCTATTGCATGGAGAGATGTGCTCTTCACACCAAGATATAAACCATTCAACATTAATCCGTATGATGGGAAGATATTTGTAAGCAGGTACATCACCTACTTCGAAGTCACAACCGACCATCTGCCTCATGACGACTCCATTCTCACGCGGCTGTTCATTGGAGTGTTGGAAGGAGTCGCCTTTGATTGGTACCGTAACTTGTCGGACATCTGCATCCATTCCTTCACCGGCTTCAAACGCATGTTTCTGGAAAGGTTCTACGAAGTAGGACAAGACGTGACGATGTCCCCCCTTATGGACGTTGTCCAGGAAGAAAAGGAGCTGACAAGGAACTATATCGAACGGTTTCGTCAAACCGCGATGAAGTTGCCTTCCGGTAACCCCGATTCCTCCTTGATTGAAATTTGCCAAAAGAGGCTGCTTCCCACAATCAGCCTCTGGATGGGCGAAAGTCAGTTTAAGGATTGGAAGACTTTCATTATCAGCGCCATTAGCGCAGAAGACAAGTTGAAGAAAGCCCGCCAACTGGGATTACACGTCTCGGAAGGAGAGGATTAGGGCAAACGCCCTAACACTAATAGCAGTAATGGTAGTAACCCTTCCAACAATCGAGACAACAAAGGGAAACTGGCTATGGTGGCCGACACAGCTCCGAAGCATGAACCGAAGTAGACAGAGAAGCAGTGGCCTCAAATGACCTACTCCTTCGAAGACGGCCATGTTAAGCCCATCTTGGACATGCTCATACAGGGAGGTTGAATCCAGCTCCCTCCTCCAAGACGTGAACCTCGTCCTGCAGAGATGGAAGGCCCCAAGTACTGCCACTATCATCGTTATGTCCACCATGCTACACAAGACTACTACCAACTAAAGCGATACATCCAATATCTCATCGATTCTAAGGCCTTGGCCATTGATTTCGAAGAGGTGACCGTAGCAGCCAACATGGTGTCAGTACAATTCGACAGCTTTCCTCCGACAAAAACTCAAGATAGAGTAGTGCCCGTCCCCAGGACAAGAATGGAAGTCGCTAACCTTCCACCTCCCTGAGACCAGGCTGTTGGTCTATTGCCCCTTACCACATCACGAGGGGAGGTCATGTGGGTCCACCAGGATCTGGTACCGAAAGTAACTCAGTCCGCACCACCCGCCACCAACAAGAAAAAAAATGGGAAAGTCAAATCATGCCGTACAATCTCGGCAGAGGTCGAAGAAGCTACTGCTGTTGTTACCCGATCTGGCGTACAAACCCAACCTCCACCGGGTAACTCGGCTGAAGATCATCAGCCGACAGCTGCTGATGCCCCAGGACCTTCTCAGCCTTCGACGACCGACAAGCCTAGGCCGAAAGAGACTCTCTTTGATAAACCGCTCCGAAGAGAGACGCCTTATGGGCTGGAGAGGCCCTACAACTTCGATATCTTGGCACAATTGGCCAACACACCGGCCAAATTATCACTATACGAGCTCCTGAGACTCTCTAAAGATGTTCGCATCGCACTGAGCGAGGCACTCCAGAATGCCGATGCATATCTGGCTCAGTCCAATCTCACTGGGAAGGGCTCGCTTGTAGATCTTCAAGACAGCACTTGCACGGGTGCAATGCCCAACATTGTCTTTACTCCACAGGATATGCTTATCAAGACCAACCTGCATGATCGCCCTCTATATTATACTGGGTACATTGGCGATATCAAGGTGGATCGGATGCACATTGACCCCGATTCTTCCATAAGCATTATCCCAAAGAGCCTGCTACACCATCTGCACATCCTAATGCATCGCCTGACACCGACAAGCATCGTCATTAGCAGTTTCAATTCAGGTAGAAGCTATCTAATCGGAAAGATCCGTCTGAAATGCCAAATCGGTGATCTTCAATCAGAAGTGACCTGTTATGTCATAGATGCAGATACTTCCTACAATATTCTCCTGGGGCGTCCTTGGATACACGATTACATGATCGTGCCTTCTACACTGCACCAATGCTTCAAGTACGTCGATAAGTATGGCTTCGTGAGGACAGAATTTGCTGACATCGATCCCTTTAAAGGGGTTGAATCTTACTACTCCGACTCATACTTGTACGAGAAGTCAAAAAGGCACCTTATCGAAGAAGATACTCAAGCTCCAACTGAGGCAGCAACTGGATCGGAAGGACCTCTAACGATCCACCTACAAGCCCGCAAACCTGGCAGAACTGCACCCCTTACGGCCACTCTGCGTAAGGACGCAATCAGCCTCTCGGCACAGGAGGAGCAGATGATAATTCGACTGCCAAGGTCTGGTCAAGCGCCAAGACCCACGACAGAGCCACTGACAATCAGGCTGCCTAGACTGAGTCAACAATAAATAGAGGAGCGCAATCCCTCTGTCAAGCCGATGATGATCCGTCTTTCCAGAATGAATCAGCAGCTGAGCGCTAAGTCGCGGACTGCTAGCCAGCCAACAATCCCCCGCCCAGCACCGAGCACCAAACTGGGGGTGGCTAGTATGCCAACAAATCTACGTTCTGCTCCACCCATGGAGCCCCTAATGATTAATGTCATGACCCGCACCCACTTTTCGGACGTGAGAGTGTGAGCAAGCCAGCTACGCATCGAGCTGACTCCAACCCGACTCGAGTACGTTTAAGCTGTCAAGATCATGGTATCATATCTAATCTAAACTATATCTCAATCCACATAAATCATATAAACAAGAATGAACAAGTATGGGTCATGGTCTGCAGCCCATTAGCATATTGTTCGATTAGACTCCAAGAATGATATGAGTCTATTAATAAGCAGAGTATATCATGGTACAAAATATAAAGCACGAAAAGATAATAAAAAAATAACACAAACAAATACCTGTATCATAGATCGTAATCCTCCACCATCCCGCTCTACTAACTAACTCCATGCAATCGCTAAACCTGAAGAGATCATCAGGTCCTCAGAGGACTAGCAAGATACATAAAACATGCCTATCTAACAGTTTAATCATGCAATAATATATACATGGTGTAAACATGAACTAGACAGGAGACTGACTAGTGGCTACTGACAGATAACTATGAACTCGAATACGGGATCAAGTATGCATAAATGAACTGCTGGTAGATCAATGGATACCAACCCTCGCCCCGATTGTGGACTCGTAGGTCAGTTTCAAGATAAGTCACCCTCGCCCCGATTATGGACTCGCAGGTGCAAAGGACAACCCTCATCACGATTGTGGACTCGTAGGTTGTTTCAAGACAAATTACCCTCGCCCCGATTGTGGACTCGCAGGTGCAAAGGCAACCCTTGCCCCGTGTGTGGACTCGCAGGTTGTGGGAAAAATAAGGAATAGCAGTTCACTCACATATACTTGCAGACATGACTCAGTCAAGACACAGATGAAGACACGACACGACCCTATCACGATACACGAGAGAACCAATCCAATACAAACTATAAGGCTAACCATGTACATAGACTTTATCTATACTAGCAAGCACGATGTACAAATCACAAGTAATAACCAACTGGTAAAACTGTATAATAATAGAAATATACATGTAAATAAACTGCAGAGGGAGGCAAGGTATACTTGCCTGGAGGTTGTACGCAGATCCCACAAAATATAGTCAACTGGTGAGCCGTACAGTCCAAGTCGTCACAACTGTCTCCGAAAGCTGAAACAAACATCGCCAATATTCTTAGAATAGTCAAATTAGCTAGGATTGCCTGTCCTTAAGTCCAATTTTGGATACAAGGGTAAAACGGTAATTTCAGACAAAAACGGTGTCCGCCGTTGGACCCGTTTTGCACCGAAAAGCGTGCCAGAGTCAACGGTCTCTAAAGTCGTCAAACTACATGTCTACGGATCCAGTTTTTCGATACGAATCCAACCGTATGTCCAGAGTTGTATTCCGTCGGGCCGTGCACAAAATCACCCGTTGAGTCGGACCGTGGGGCCGCGAAACAGCGATTTTATCAACGGTCTCAGAATCGGACCAAACTTGGCATACAGGACCAAAAAAACGATACTGTCCTGCTGGCGCAAGTTTTGTCTCGAACTGACGAGCATGCACAAAGTAATTGGAGAATTTGCAAAGTGCACGATACGGTAAATTTCGACGGATATGCATCAAATTCGTCGAGCACACGCGACCAATTTGAATTCCGTCAAAGCCCACACGACCACGAAGCCGTTACGCATCTTTCGATGCTTTCGGTTCGTGACCACGTCGCCCGAAATGGCGGGACAGACGTCGTATCGAAGGTTTTCGTGAATTTTCAGTTTTTAGAAAACAAGTTTTTCATGATTTTTGAAATCAAATAACTTTGTACCTACTAAATATAATCTGGATCTACAAAATAGGTTTTAATCTCGTATAGGTTGTCTTCAACTAAGTCTAGTTAGATTCTCGAAAACCCTAATATATAGGTTGTAAACTGGCTTCCAAGTTGGGGTTCGAGAGGTGTTTCTGTTCTGCCGTCAAGCAAGTTTTTACCCGACTACGTGCCGATTTATCGGACTGGTTGCTCGTCTATTTCCAAATCCCCTTGCTAGGATTTAGAGAGGGTTATATAGGGTTTCCAAAACAAGTTACGGAATCGAAAATGATCTACTACGCAGAGAGAACGGGTGTTTGAAACGTGTACCTGGCGTTCGCCGCTACTACTGCTGTGTTGTCGCTTCCGCGCGCACGCTGTGCTTTCCGGCGGCCTCCGGCCGGCCGACGGCGTGCCCTCGGCGGCGCACGCACGCGCCCGAGGTGCGCCCAGGTGGGAGGAAAGGTGGCACTAGGTTTAGATGTGATTTCTCCTTCGAACTCTCCCTCGATGATCCTCTTGTACTCGAACAGAGTCGGGCTCTGTTCGGTTTAACCTACTTTGAGGATCGGGCTGGGATTTTAGTGTGGGGAGCCTGGGCCTGATTTGTTGTGGGCTTCGGGCTGGTAGGCCGGCTAGGCTGGGAGTTGCTTCTCATTTCTATTTCTTTTCTTCTTCTTTTTCATATATAAATCTATATATACCTATATACATCTATGTATATATATATTCCTATATTATTCATATAACCATATATACACAAAAATCTTATCATATATCTAAAATGACCTATACATATCTATGCATATACACACACATCCATATATATGTTTATATATATATATGTATATATATTTATATTACTTACACCTATACACTTATACATAATATATATTTATATATATACGTACACTTACATAAATACTATAAATACAAATACGAGAATTAAATATTAAGTAATATCCATATTGAAATCCAATTCCTAATTTATATGTCAAAATTCACATGAATAAAATACAGTGACATTATATATATATATATAAAGCCTAATTCCATATATTATAATTACCCTTCTATACATATACATATATACAAGTATATATAACCTAGTTAATTCCCATAAAATCCAAAATATTTATTAAAGAACTTTATTTACTATATTATCAACTAAAATACTATTTTAATAGCAAGCACAATAATATATATATATATATATATATATATATATATATATATATATATATATATATATATATATATATATATATCGATTCCAAATTGCTTCCTAAATCACCAAAGTAAAAATACCAATACAACGTACCTCTATATGGTCGTCTCTACACGTATTATCCGACTACTAGGGCTTGGACTTGGTCCGGGTCCGGGTCCGGTCTGGACTAGTTCGGTACCACCGGGTCACTTAAATAGTCAAATAATAATAATAAATAATTAAACTATATATAATGGTCATGTCACAACTTGGCCTGGTTTTTCTAGTTAGGACATCACTATGGCTCGGCCTCCCCTACCAGGGCTAATACACTAGTCAAGGCACGCCACTGCACTATTCGTGCCACGATTCCTAGTCACCTTGTACTCTAAAAGTCATCTATAGCTAAAGTCATCTATCGTAATAATTAACTAAATAATTATTTATAATATTCTAAAATTATTATTTAAATCAAATAAAAAAATATTACAAAATTTTTGGGAAGGGAGGCTACAATTAAGCTGCCCAAGTCATCCTCCCAATCTACATTGACACAGGGGGTGGTTGAAGAAGAACCAGAGCTGGCCAAGTATGTGGCTGCTCACACTGATGTTCCATCCGCAGATGATGTAATCCCACTAGAAAAGATAGCTTATTTCATCAATAAAGGGCTACCTTTGAATTACCTCGAGCTTAATAAGCTTTGTACAATATATGCTATGGAACACGGTATAGGCACCCACCTGCACACACAGGTAACAAATGTTTACACCGCGAACCAACTTACTCCCGGGGAAGACGCTTACCGCATAGTCGAGGGAGGGGATCATCCAATCATCTTCGGCCGGAAGAATGATCCACAACCCTTCAGGATAGAAGAAGTTGATCTTGAATCCGACACCGGGAGACTGCCTCTTTATCTGTATAGCTCCAGATCCAAGTACCTCATACAAAAATAGGGGTATGATCTGGAAACTACACCAGGTTTGAACTACGGCACTGGACGACGGTTACCTTACAATTGCCGGTCCTGGCTGGAAAACCACGAGATTACTACAAAAAACCAGATGTGTGCTAGGTTATGTTACACCTGCAATGACCCCTGAAAGCTCAGACGAAGAATGCGACTGGCATTCACACTCAACCGGATCGCCCACCTTCGATTCGGATGTTGGCATCGGAGACGTGTTCAGGCAAGTCTTGTCCGTCAATATGGTATTTGTCGATACCTACGAAGAAGATGAAGATATTCCTGAACTTCTTGAGTTAGAACCGTAGGCACAACAACTAGATGCGCAATGGGAGAAGCGGTTCGAACAAAGAGAGCCTCCCACCGAAGATAAGGTCGTACAAGTTGATCTCGATGATGAGTCCTGTCCCAAGCCCATCTTCGTCAGCAAGAATCTGACAGACGAAGTACGAAAATTGCTACTGCAACTCGTCAGAGAATACATCGACGTGTTCGCCTGGAGCTACGAAGACATGCCAGGACTGAACCCAGAGGTTGCACTTCACAAACTCAATATTCGGCCGGACGCAAAGCCAGTCAAGCAACAACAACGACGATTCTGTCCCGACATCATGAATGCCATTGAAGCTGAGGTCAATAAATTGATAACTAGCGGCTTCATCTGCGGGGAGCAGCATCCAGACTGGGTAGCCAATATAGTACCAGTCCTAAAAAAGAACGAGAAGATTCGAATCTGCATCGACTTCCGCAATCTGAACGAGGCATGTCCCAAGGATGAATTTCCCCTCCCTATCACAGACATCATGATTGACAACACCTACGGCTTCGAGCGTATGTCATTCATGGATGGTTTCTCGGGGTACAACCAAATCAAGATGTTCCATAATGACGAAAAGCATACGTCATTCCGAACACCAATTGGCACATACTGCTACGCAGTCATGCCTTTCGGTTTGAAGAATGCTGGCGCTACCTATCAAAGAGCTATGAGCATCATCTTCAGAGACCACCTACGCAAGACAGTGGAATGCTACGTCGACGACATTGCCGTCAAAAGCCCCTCTAAGGAAGATCATCTGCATGATCTGAGGACAGTGTTCGACCTGATACGAGCGCACAATTTGAAGATGAATCCCACAAAATTCTTCTTGGGCATATCCAGCGGGAAGTTCTTAGGTTTCATCATTACTTCTCAGGGTATCAACATAGACCCCGAGAAGACGAAGGCAATCATGGAGATGGGTCCCCCGAGAAATCTCCGTGAACTCCGAGGCCTTCAAGGGAGGCTGGCCGACATCAGGAGATTTATCTCCAACCTCTCCGGACGAAGTCATCCATTCACCCACCTCATAAAAAAAGGCGTTTCATTCGTATGGGATGAAGAATGTCAGCGCACCTTCGACAGCATCAAGGAATAACTGATGAACCCTCAAGTCCTGGTGGCCCCAGTTGCTGGAAAACCATTCCTGCTCTATGTGCGAGCTATGAAGCATTATCTCGGTGCTCTACTAGCACAAAACAATGATGCAGGCCATGAGCAAGCTATATATTAACTCAGCCGAATGATGATAGGGCTGGAGCATCGGTACACTGTCGTAGAAAAAGATTTTCTTGCTCTGGTGTTCGCCATTCAGAAGACGCGACACTACGTCACAGGACAAACCATCCATGTCGATCAAGAGTCAACCCCCTAAGGGTCCTCATGACTAAGCCAGGTGCACTCAGCTCTCGCCTCGCTACCTGGGCGATATTACTGTCCCCCTATCACATGATCTTCGTCCCGCAGAAAGCCATTAAAGGTCAAGCTCTGGCAGACTTTTTAGCGGTTCATCCAGGTTCAGAGTCAACCAGAATAGATGAAGAGATTCCAGATGAGGTCGCCAATTCAAATGTGGCCTCTCATGATGCCGTATGACGAATGTTCTTCGACGACGCTTCCAGAACTGGGCCCAAAAGGCAACATCGTCGCTGGAGTCAGAGTAGTGCTGATCTCTCCCTCCGGGCTGGTGATCAATCAGGCCTACTCCCTCACGTAGCCCTGTTCAAACAATGTGGCCGAGTACAATACTTTAGTCATTGGCCTCCGACTAGCAAAAGAGCTGGGGATAGAGTATATGGAAGCATACGGCGACTCGCAGCTAATCGTTAACCAGATCCGGGGCTCATACGAAGTTCGTCATGAAGACATGATCCCCTATCACCAAAAAGCAATGGACATCATCTCGTCCTTGGAAGGGTTCTTCATAGAACATGTTCCCAGGCTCCAGAACATCGAAGCCGATGCCCTAGCAGGCCTTGCCGCTTCCTTAGCAGTTCCGAATCATGCTCATCATCTGGTTGACATAATAGGTAATGAATTGGTCTGTCCTAAGAATAATGTTCAATGTATGGAGAGTTACTCCACTCTGGCTGTTGACGAAGCACCAGACTGGAGACAGCCGTTCATTGACTTCGTAGTCTACGACATCCTGCTAAAGAATCCGAAGGAAGCTACTTCTATCAGAAGACGTTCCCTAAGATTCTTCTATGATACAGAAACAAAAATGCTGTATCGGCGATCATACGATGGATTACTGCTTCGGTGTCTGTCAAATACAGAAGCCAAAGTAGCTGTACGTGAAGCTCACGACGGCATCTGCGGGGCCCACCAGACTGGCCGAAAATTACAAGACCACCTTTGCCGAATGGGCTATTACTGGCCTACGATGGTTGCAGATGCGATAGACTATGCAAGAAAGTGCAAAGCCTGTCAAGTCCACGCAGATTTCATCCACCAACCGTCCGAGTTTCTATATCCAACGGTGGCATCCTGGCCATTCGAGGCATGGGGAATGGACATCATTGGTCCGATCACTCCGCCTTCGTCCCGAGGATATCGCTTCATACTCGCAATCACAGATTACTTCTCCAAATAGGCGGAGGCTGTCCCGCTGGCAGAAGTCAAGACTTCAAACGTGATCAGCTTCCTCAAGCATCACGTCATCTATCGCTTTGGACTTCTCCGAAGGATCATCCACGACAAAGGTCCGCAGTTCGCAAGCCATGCCTTCTATCGCTTCTGCGACAAACATCGGATCCAGAATATTGCTTCAACGCCATACAATCCGGCAGCGAATGGCTTGGCAGAAGCGTTCAATAAAACTATAATCAAGCTGCTCAAGAAATTCGTGTCTTCCAACAAACGTGATTGGAATGAGAAGCTTGACGAATGCTTATGGGCGTACAGTACTACAGTACGAACGGCCACTAGGAACACACCATTCTCTCTAGTATATGGTAGCGAGGCAGTTCTCCCATTAGATACTCAAATCCCCTTACTCCGCGTTGCTCTCACCTACCAACTAACGACGGATGGTAACCACAATCGCCGACTACAAGAGTTGGAGGCCCTAGATGAGAAACGTCTGTTAGCTCAACAACGAATCGAGCTATACCAAGCATGTATCTCAGGAGCTTTCAACAAAAAGGTGAAAATCAGAACATTCCAAATAGGCGATCTCGTTCAGGCAGTACGGAGGCCGATGGTTATGACTCAGAAAACCGTCGGCAAATTCCAACCAAAGTGGGAAGGCATATTCATCATCGACGCCGTATTCTCCAATAGAGCTTATTGCCTCGCGAAACAAAACGAAGACTTGCTCATGTTGTCCATCAACGACAAGTTCCTAAAGAAGTATTATGTCTGAAACAACATCCTCCAGATCTCCCAAAGTATTCAGTTATGTACCCTGTAGTACTGCTGAACTCACATTCCAACTCCAAATCTCTCAGAGTATTGAGTTATGTACCCTCCGGTACCGCTGAACTCACACTCCGACTCCAAATTTCCCAGCTTGTTGAGTCATGTATCCCCTGGTACCGCTGAACTCACATTCTGACTCCAGATCTCCCAGATTGTTGAGTTATGTACTCGCAAGTACCGCTGAACTCACACCCTGGTCACTACAAATGAATCTATATCGCATCTTTTAGACAGTAAGTCATGTATGATCATACCTTTGAACTTTTTTCCTAAAAATAGCTCCCTCCTCATGATCCAATACCCGTACTTTTAGTGCATAAACAGGGTAACAGATCCACAAATTTCCTGAAACAACCATGTCGATGCTACCTCTGAGTTGTTTTCCTTCCATCAAAAACAAACCACCCCTCACGTAGAACTTTCATGTCCTTATTACCTCTGAGTTGTTCTACGTACCCCTTCATGGAGCCCACTCCTGCCATGTCCTTATTACCTCTGAGTAGGAAGATTCCATCGAAGAAACCCTCATATTTACTACGTCCTCATTACCTCTGAGTAAATATGTTGATTCTCTCTCAACCTATTATCCGTACCCAAAACCAGGGTATACCAAGGGTAATAGGTCCACGAAAAGTTTCCCAACAAAATAAATACCACCAGGAAAACAAAATAGAGCAAATGTACTTTATTTATTCAAAATCAGTTACATTCACAGGACTCTTCAGACAAGAAGGATTGCATTGATATCCGAAAAAAGCGAAACACAAGCTACAGCTAAAGACAAACAAAAATATCAAGATAAAATACAGACATTTCATAGGAACCCACAAATCCTAGTTGCGGTGATGCTATACCATTCCCTCAACCATTTTTCATATGAAGGATCTATTTGAGTAAGATCCTCGTCTGGAGCAGGAGGATCAGAACTCCCAATGCTACCACCTTTAGACTGGGGTTCCTCCTTTACAGCAACTTCAACGTTGGGAGTGTTTCCCTCCCCTATAAAGGCCAGCTCTTCTTTTTGTTCTTCCATTTTTGGTATCACCTCCTCCTTAACAAGAGATGACTCTTGTTTAATGAAAGGATGTAGCAGCTCCTCCTTCACAATGATTTCAGCCTTCAGCAGGGATGCTGCAAGAATCAAAGATAAAAGAAACAAAGTTAGAAGATGGCCAGGGCATTATGCGGCCCAGTCCAGACGAGCTTATGCGGCTCGGTTTAGCACAGCCTTATGCGGCCCATTCCGGATAAGCTTATGCGGCCCTGTTTGAAGAGGGTTTCATTCGGTTCGATTCAGAAGGACTTATGCGGCCCTGTTCGAAGGGTCATTATGCGGTTCAGTTGTGAAGTGTTTATGTGGCTACTAGACAAACTCCCATGCGGCTCGGACATGGGGTATAGCCCTATGCGGTTCGGACGTGGGACATACATGCGGCCAATACAATTTAAATAGTTTGATGAAGACCAGGGACGCATAGAAGGCTTGTACATAAAGCATACAACAGAGCCGTCTTTGTTAGAGTTTCGAAGTATACGATCCGCTCAAACCCTTACCAGCATTGGTAGGGTGAATGTCGTGGTGAACTTCAGACGCCATGGCTGACGAAGAAGCCACTCCCTTATCCTTTGTCGCGGCCTTGGAAGACTTGGGGGCCATTGTTGACGGATAAGCAGAGAAGGAAGACGAAGATAGCAACCTAGGGCAAGAAGAGTTAAAGACAGAAGAAAGTAAAGAAGTATCTCTGACCAAAAATGCTCCTATTTATAGGCAGAAAGAAGGGGGACGCTTCGATCCGCATGCTGCATAAAAACAAAATTGACTCTTCAGTCATTGAGGAAAATTCGGATATTTAAAACTGACCCTTGGGATCCTGTCCCAAAAGGCGGCTTTAAATCCAAAGCAAATCAAAAGCAATTAATGAGACGCACACGTGGCAGGAGTCGCACACGTGGCGGGAAGTCTATACGGACTGACAGTCCATGCGGCTAGAAAGTCTATGCGGCTAGGAAGTCCATGCGGCTAGAAAGCCCATGCGGCTAGAACATCCTATACGTCCAGAAGAGATTACATAGCCATGCTTCTTGTTCAAAGTATTTCAATTTTGCAAATTGAAAACTTTGAAGGGAGTCTTGTAGAAGCATAGAAAATAACAAAAAAAGTCCATACGGCTCAGACAGAAAGGTCCTCATGCGGCTCAGGAATCCGTTAGACATTCATGCGGTTCAAACGACCTTTAAAGCCTTATACGGCTTGGATAGCTCCATGCGGCTCAGGAAGGAGCCACGTGACCCTAAGCAGTTCGCCTCTACAGCTGGCCATAAAGCACTGCCTCATTAAATGTCCTGACGGCAGCTCTGACTGAAAGGCGAAGTGACAACTCTAACATAAAGCTGTAATGATGACCCTGACATAATGGCGTGCTCCTAAGAAAAAGAAGAAAATCTTTTATAGCTGGCATTATCCGCCAAGTCCAAAACTCTCTATGCGACTGCCACTCTTATACGGCTGTCACCCCTATGCGGTTGCTCTCTTCATGCGGTTGCTCTCTTCATGCGGCTGCCTTTTTCATGCGGCTGCCACCTTCATGCGGCTGCCACCTTCATGCGGCTGCCTCCTTTATGTGGCTGCCTTCTTCATGCGGCTGCTTCCTTCAAGCGACTGCCACCTTCATGCTGCTGTCTTCTTTATGTGGCTGCCTCTTTCATGTGGTTGCCACCTTCATGCGGTTGCCTCCTTCATGTGGCTGCCTTCTTCACGAGGCTGCCATCGTCACGCGGCTATCTTCCTTATGCGGCCGCCACTCTCATGCGGCTGCTACCTTCATGCGTCTAGGAGTATGGGGGGCCACCCATATGCGGTTCATTTAGAGACCACATTCATGTGGCTCTGTCAGGATGTCTCACTCACGACAGCTGAGACACGTCGCGGTCTTCATGACAGTTGAGACACGTGGCGATCTTCATGACAGTTGAGACACGTGGCAGTTTTACCCCCTCGAAGTTATGGCTGCTAGCAAATCATAACAACCCAGATTTGTTATAATCGTCATAATTACTCGGATCAAATCAGATTTGTTGTAATTAAGCAAATCGAATACGTGGCGGAAGATCCGAGCTTGTCATGACAAATTACGAAGATTCATTGCAATCAGCATTAATTGCCCATACAGATTTGGCGCAATCAAAAATTAACTGCCCAGATTTGTTGTAATCAAGATTAATGGTCCAGATTATTGGCCGCCAACTTTTTAAAGGGTAATCTTGCAAACCCTAATGATCACACCCCACTACTATAAATAGCAAGGTGCTATTCCCTTGCAAAAGAGACTCTCTCCACCCGGCTGGACATATAGAGAGACAAAGGCATGCACAGAAGATTCTTCCCACGCATCCTGAGAGCATTTCTTCATCAGAGCCAAGGCTACATACGATCGTCCAAGGATTAAGGCAGAGCTGCCGTCGCTTTCTCGATCCTCTACCGTTACACCCCAGAATCAAAAATAAACAATCGTACTTAGATTGCTGTACCTAGGTTTTTGTCCCTAGGCTTTCTTTGTATGAGTGAGTTTGTATTATGAGTCTAAGTTCAGTCCTCCTATATAATTATTCTGTATTTTTACAATCAATGGCAAACACACACACTTGGAAAATAACCAGGTCCTCAGACGGACGTAGCAAGATACAGAAAGAACAAGCTAATATGAACTGTCAGAATAATAAAATAATATATAAAATACTATCCTAGACACAAATATGCAAAGAAGATACTAATCGCCTAATGTACAATTTAGAGGACAACTTTCATGCGCATGGGTGGGATTTTAGGCTATGTGTACGTAACTGTAACACCCAGTTTTCCAGATGAGGGTATTTTTGAAATTTTGTAATTATAATTACTATTTGTTGATATTTATTTCATATTATGATTTTTGGTAAATTTTAATCATTTTTTTAACTATTTAAATTATGACTTATGATTTTGGTATTTGGCTAGTGTAATCTTAGAGACTGTTGACCTATAGCCTAGCCATGTAATTAGGATATTTAATTAGTACAATTTAGCCTAGAGGGTATTTTGGTCATTTTAGGATTTATTTGAACTTATTATGATTTATGGGAATTTTTAGAATTTATTTTGAAATTATTTGAATGATGGTTGACTAGGTTGACTTTGACTAGCATTGACCTTGGTAGACTAACCTAGGAGCTAACCCTAGCCATGGTGACCCTAGTCTAGCTTAGGTTAACCTACTTTTAGTCATTAGAAGCTAATTTTGGATTAGGAGGATTAGTTTAAGTGAATTAAGTCATGGCTTGTAATTTCATGAAATGGCTTATGACTTCATGACTTGATTAATCATAACTTAAGCCCATGGGCCAATTTAGAAAATCTTAACCCTAATTCCTTCCTTTATGACCAGCCACTAGGGCTTCCCACCTTCCCTATAAATATTCTCCTTCTTGTTCTTGCCTCTTTTATTAAATTTTTACAAGTTTGAAGAAAGAGGTAAGAGCCTTCTTTCCCAATCCATAACTTCCTTATTTCAACTCTTTTTTGGCTCAAATCTTTTGCATTGGGTTCTAATTGATCCTAACTTTATGTTCATGGAGAGAAATCTCAGGTTTGAATGAATTTGGAGATATTGGCTAGCAAGGAGATTTCCCTCTTTTGAAGCTTTTCATTGGAAGTTCAACCAATAGGTAAACCCTCACAATCACCATTAAAATTCAATTTTTTTGCATGAGTGCATAGCCCTAGGAGTCCCCTAGCTGCTAGCATAGGTGCGGTGTCGAGTCGTGTCAATTTCGTGTCCGTATCGGACACGTATCAGTTGTACTGTTGAGTGTTTGATTAAATGCCACAAAGAGTTAAAAATTGATATTTTTGAAAAGTATTTATATGTATATAAGTATGTTGATGTTGGTTTCATGACTGGGTGATTGGAGGAAAGGCTAGTGTACTGATTTGGGTTGGTGAAATGGGTTTACGAATTTGAATGGGGATTTTAACTGTCATATTTTACTGATATTTCCCTCTTGTTTGAAATCCTAATTTTAAACCCTGAATTTTTACTGATTTTTGAGTTTATTAGCCATGTTTAAATTCACTACATGCTTGTTAGACTACTAGGGTACATTAGCATGTTAGTTAGGATTCATTGAGGTATGGATTCGACATATGGATTGGCTTGAGTTAATGTTGCTAATGGTTGAACTGTCATTAGACATAGAACCTGTTATTTCACATTAGTTAACCTGAAGAGTAATACTGTCACCATTCCTGAGGATTAGAATTTGGTTTCTATTTGGTTCGAATGGACTTGTGTGTGGTTTGATTTCATTTTTCAGTTTTCTTGACAGCAATGACAGTTTCAAAGAGTTTGAAAGGGTGATGTAGGAGGGGCTGTGTTTTGATTTAGGATTCCTTGACATTTCAATATGAAGTTCATTGTTTTCATGTATATACCTATGTAAATATTCATGGTAATATCAGTTAAGTTACTTAGGGGTTCAATTGATTCAGTTGGCATCACTTTCAGAATTCCTTTTTTTTTCCTTTATTTTCTTTGCATTGGTTGACTGATAGGTGGTATGTTATATTCCTAGAATTTTACACTGTGTCTTTTTCTAAAATCTGGAATTTGTTTCCATTTTGAACTGGTTGAATGTTAAGCTTGCCATGCTAATTTATCACTGATTGTTGTGTCTAAATATGGGGTTGGACTAATTTTATTAACTGGTTTATAGGAACTGTCATGCCAGGTTTCTGAGAACTGCTCTACACTCACACCCGACCCTAGTATTCCTTTCCTGATACATAAATATGATGATGATGGCATGACATATCAACTGACTGAATGAGATTCCTGAGATGTTGGGTAGTTCAAGTTAGTTTAAGATTGTTGGGTAAGGGCTTCGAATGTGGATTGGTTTTAGAGTTAGGATATTGGGTTGTTGGGTTGATATGCACACACTGTCCTGTCATATATCTTACACCTAACCCTGAGATTGGTTAGGTTCCTATAGTCCTTTTTTCTTATTTCAATTTACTAATACTTCTTTACATTTGGTGTACCGCCATAGGAGGGGTAATTTGGAGTTAGCAGTAGCAGCTTTGGCCTGGTTTGGAGTGTATTACTGCAGCAGGCAAAGCAATGCCTTGGCTTGTATTTACAGTGGCTGCAGGCAGTGTACTGCAGCAGCAATGCAGTAGGCTGCCACTGTTGGCTTGGCCTGACTTTGCATTGCAACTGCAGCAGGGCAATAGCAGTAGGCAGGAAGCTTAAGTTTAGGCTAGGGATTCATTGTTTTGCAATTAAGTTTGAATGGGGTTTCCTAGAGGAGACTGAGCATCCCTTTTCATTCGATATGTAAAGCCCTGTTCACTGCTCATGTGTAGGTCTGTCATGAGGTGAGGATAGCTCCTTTTGGAGTTCTTTCCACTACATTTATCTAATCCACCTCTTTAGGGTATTGCTCCATTCCATCTTACCTATAGGTATAGCATATAGTCATATGTGTATATATATATGTTAGATATGATGTGTAAATATTGTGTGTGGGTATCACTAGTGTCTAATGTCCATATATCTATATATATGTATATATATGATATATAGCTTGTGTGATATATAATATAGATATTTTACTTTGCCCACATAATTAGAATGTATGTATATATATATATGGTAATTGATATGTGTGTATTGCCTATATGGGTGTATGGCATATAGTCTAGGTAGCATAGCCTATGGGGGTCCTTGTGTAGTCTTGTGTACATGGAATATATACACATGAGTGTTGGGTTATGTAGACTAGTGTGACTTGAATTGGTGTGTGTTTGCTAGCCTAGGCTTGGTTAGGCTAGTGAGACTTGACTGGACTAGGATGGACCTAGTTGACTAGAGTGTTGACCTAGTTTGACCTAGACAGTTGATCAGGTTTGACTTAGAGTTGACTTTGACCTAGATTGACCTAGAATTCATGTAGATTGTATTGTAGACTCCATTTACCTTATTTTAAACATATTATAACCTGTACTGCTCAATTTAGGACATTGTGACTCCGGTGCAGACATCTGATATTACACTACTCTTTTCAGAGTAGCAGGCGAGTACATTCTCTGATAGTTCTCTCATTTATTTGTCAATTACTGTACTTCAGTTCTAGTTAGTTGTATGCGATTCTTTGTTACAATACATGTAGATATTTCTGGATTCATGTATACGACACACATTTATTTTTTGGCCTCTATTACTGGTATCATCATTTCTGGCTTCTATTACTGGAATCACCTACTGGAATTATTTACTGGAATTATTTACTGGTATCATCATATTACTGGCTGGACTCATCTTGAATCATTGTGTCGGATTTCTAGATTCACTTGCTGGGAGGGAAAATACTAGAGTAAGACATGTAGACATACCCCATTTCTAGAATTACCCCTTTTGCTGGAATCCTACTGGAATGATAGCCATCTCACACCTGGCCAGGTGTGTGATGTGTCGGATTACCCATAGCCGTTTACATGTCAATCTCAGTATTTTAAAACATACTGCTAGAGTATAGGCTGGACTCACCCTGGAATCATTGATCACTATAACTGGAATCGTCCCTTACTGGATTCATCTTGTATTAGATTCATCTTGTACTGGACTTACATTAGAGTTACACTGGTCTACATTGCTGTCTGGACTTTATATCATATTACCCTGGTTCAGCTAGTTCTATTTTTACAGTCCTCATTGCTATGATTCTTCTCTTATTTAGTTACTTACTTTTCTTGCACTTTATCTGTCTTTCTTACCATCACCTGAATATAAACTGCCATTTTTATCAATACAACTGTCTATAACTGCTGTATAGTTCTCTGTCATTTACTTGGGTTTTCTAGATGAGATTGTGCTCGTTCCTGTCCTAACTGGACTTGTTGAAAATTTTACAGATGATTGCCCTGAGGACACATGCCCTACATGTTACAGACCTGGAGATGGCTTAGCTTTCTATGGTCCCGACACTCAGGAGTGATAGGGAGTTTAGCTAGTCTGTCTTGTTTAGTTTTCCTGTTTAGAACTGGAGTTGTATATAGAGATTTGAGACTTGAGATGTATTTGAGATTGTTTGAGTTTGTTGTTATTTTAATAGTAGTTTTGTTGTCTTTAATTTCTTAGTTATATTTCGGTGTTATCTTATCGTGCTTAGACTGTGATTGAGTTACACCATATCTTATACTTGTCCTCCGTTCGAAGTTGATCATGATGAGTACAATATATACTGCATGAGTTGATGATTAGTTATAAACTTAGAACAGCGTTCTACTGCCGACACTGCGGCGTAGGCTGGTCGCTGTTACGTACTCGTACCCTCACGGTGGATACGGGTCGTGACACGTTTTTAGTGGTGGCCCATGCAGGTCGAGAGTCGCATTAGTGCGATATCGTGGTAGTACGGCGACTTAGTTGTACTGCTGCGAGCCTGCGATAGGATTGAGAGATAGGCTATAACGGAGAGGTTACTCAATCACAGTTAGGACTACTTGAGAGATTCCTGGACGACCCTTGAGAATCTCATTATGAACTTTAAATTGAAAATCTTTTTTCTCTTGTTTTGATTCACCCTCACTCCTTGATGTTTAAAGAATCTTAGACTATTAACTTCCTTCATCGTTATCCTTACTTATATTTTGTCTATCTTATGTTGCTAATTTAGCACCAGTTTGGAAGCTTATCTTATTCAAGCTTGATCATGACATATTTTATTGGGGGCTGGCACCCACTAACATATTGTCTAATCAAAACTGGTGCATGATGGTCTGATCAACCTATTGCACTTTGGTTCGCTTTTCATATGTTATTCTATGTGGAGGGAGACATAGTTAAATTTGCCCTAGAGTCTCATCCACGACAGCTTTGGCAACTCTCTTTGAATTATTTCCATCGTCTATGAACCACGTATTGTACTTAATAACATCGTCTTTAAACTCATTATTGTTTTGCCTTTCACATATTTCAGATAGAAAAGGCACTGTACTTGATAGATCAAACCAAGGTATCATGTTTAGTTTTTCTATCCAAATGAAGGAATTGCCTTATTTCTATATCATTGCATCATCCTTTAAATTCTAATTCTTTGATCGTGACCAGTTGACCGGGTCATCCTCCTTAACATCCAGTGTTTGGGGTCATATTCAATTGAATAAATTCAATTGTGACATGGATACCAAATCTTGGATACTCGTGCTCAGACTTCAATGGCCTCGTTCTCCATCTTGCCCAAACTTCGATATACCTTGAAATTGATCAACTTAGATCGTGTCGGGACTAAATCCTCTTTTATATATTGTATTATTGGATTTTAATGCTATTGACACTCGTGCCTTAAACTTTTGATTTGATCATCTTTGGAATGGTAATCTTTCATAATTAATTCCTAGTTGTCTTACCAGTTTCATATAGGATGGTACACTGTCCCTTTGTACCTTCTTTTGAGGGAGCTAGGCCATCTGTAGCTCAGCACCAGAGGGGTGGAGCTTTTGCGATGGCGGTCGAAGAGACCGACGCTACAGGTGATGGGTTAGCAGGTTTGTCCTTCTTATCCTTCTTCTCCACTTTTCTGTGTGATTCCATTAGTACCTGCCAGGATATTGTTGTGATTGCTAGATAGTATAGCTATCCTGTTCGAGACTGTGAAATCACGACCAGAAGGATTGTGTTGCTTCGACTTTGATTGATTGGGGGTTTGACCTAGGAAGGGTGAGATCATCTTAATTTCGAGGACAAAATTTTTCTAAGGTGGGTAGGATTGTAACACTCAGTTTTCCAGATGAGAGTATTTTTGAAATTTTGTAATTATAATTATTATTTGTTGATATTTATTTTATATTATGATTTTTGGTAAATTTTAATCATTTTTTAACTATTTAAATCATGACTTATGATTTTGGTGTTTTGCTAGTGTAACCTTGGAGACTGTTGACCTAGAGCCTAGCCATGTGATTAGGATGTTTAATTAGTACATTTTAGCCTAGAGGGTATTTTGGTCATTTTAGGATTTATTTGAATTTATTATGATTTATGGGAATTTTTAGAATTTATTTTGGAATTATTTGAATGATGGTTGACTAGGTTGACTTTGACTAGCATTGACCTTGGTAGACTAACCTAGGAGCTAACCCTAGCCATGGTGACACTAGTCTAACTTAGGTTAACCTACTTTTAGTCATTAGAAGCTAATTTTGGATTAGGAGGATTAGTTTAAGTGAATTAAGCCATGGCTTGTGATTTCATGAAATGGCTTATGACTTCATGACTTGATTAATCATAACATAAGCCCATGGGCCAATTTAGGAAATCCTAACCCTAATTCCTTCCTTTATGACCAGCCACTAGGGCTTTCCCCCTTCCCTATAAATATTCTCATCCTTGTTCTTGCCTCTTTTATTAAATTTTTACAAGTTTGAAGAAAGAGGTAAGAGCCTTCTTCCCCAATCCATAACTTCCTCATTTTAACTCCTTTTTGGCTCAAATCTTTTGCATTGGGTTCTAATTGATCCCTACTTTATGTTCATGGAGAGAAATCTCAGGTTTGAATCAATTTGGAGATATTGGCTAGCAAGGAGATTTCCCTCTTTTGAAGCTTTTTATTGGAAGTTCAACCAATAGGTAAACCCTCACAATCACCATTAAAATTCAATTTCTTTACTTGAGTGCATAGCCCTAGGAGTCCCCTAGCTGCTAGCATAGGTGTGGTGTCGAGTCGTGTTAATTTCATGTCCGTATCGGACACGTATCATTTGTACTGTTGAGTGTTTGATTAAATGCCACAAAGAGTTAAAAATTGATATTTTTGAAAAGTATTTGAATGGATTTGTTGTATTATATATATCTATTGATTTCGTATTTGACTGAGAACGAATCCGTGTCTTTGTCGTATCCAAATCCGTATTGGATACGCTGCGCGCTGGCCCGGTCGAGTGTCCTGCTGCTCGAGCTTCGCAGCGGACACGACACAGCGCGGTTTGGCATGAAACTTGGTGAGCTCATGGGGATAATGTCTGCGAGCATGCCCCCAAGGTCCCATCGAAATTCATGCAGTGGTTTGGGAGAAACCATGGCTGTACGGGTTTTGCACTGGCCGTGCGAGCGCGATCAGAGACCACTGATACGTGTTTCGTGCTCTGGACACGCGTGTCGTAGACACAATACAGACACTCGAGGACGTAGCCCTATCCTTGGCGCACCTTAGGACACGAGCACAAGACCTACGGTGTCGTGTGTCGTATCCTAGCACACTTTGTACCTCTGCACGAGGCCGCCTGTGCTGTATTTTCGATACTCTGTAAAATTTATGTTTTGGACACGTCGTGTCCACTTTAATGGACACGAGACAACCTGTACAACACCCCAACATGTATACGACACAACCTTGGCCATTAAATTGATGTAAATTATATTTTTGATTTTGAATTTGAGGTTTTCATGTATTCTCTGATACTCATCTCACTGTGTTCATATTTCTGAGTTCGAATTTATTTTTAAATTCTGTTAAAATATAAATTTATATGTATATAAGTATGTTGATGTTGGTTTCATGACTGGGTGATTGGAGGAAAGGCTAGTGTACTGATTTGGGTTGGTGAAATGGGTTTACGAATTTGAATGGGGATTTTAACTATCATATTTTACTGATATTTCCCTCTTGTTTGAAATCCTGATTTTAAACCCTAAATTTTTACTGATTTTTTAGTTTATTAGCCATGTTTAAATTCACTACATGCTTGTTAGACTACTAGGGTGCATTAGCATGTTAGTTAGGATTCATTGAGGTATGGATTCGACATATGGATTGGCTTGAGTTAATGTTGCTAATGGTTGAACTGTCATTAGACATAAAACCTGTTATTTCACATTAGTTAACCTGAAGAGTAACACTGTCACCATTCCTGAGGATTAGAATTTGGTTTCTATTTGGTTCGAATGGACTTGTGTGTGGTTTGATTTCATTTTTCAGTTTTCTTGACAGCAATGACAGTTTCAAAGAGTTGGAAAGGGTGATGTAGGAAGGGCTATGTTTTGATTTAGAATTCCTTGACATTTCAATATAAAGTTTATTGTTTTCATGTATATACCTATGTAAATATTCATGTTAATACCAGTTAAGTTACTTAGGGGTTCAATTGATTCAGTTGGCATCACTTTCAGAATTCCTTTTTTTTTCCTTTATTTCCTTTGCATTGGTTGACTGATAGGTGGTATGCTATATTCCTAGAATTTTACACTGTGTCTTTTTCTAAAATCTGGAATTTGTTTCCATTTTGAACTGGTTGAATGTTAAGCTTGCCATGCTAATTTATCACTGATTGTTGTGTCTAAATATGGGGTTGGACTGATTTTATTAACTGGTATATAGGAACTGTCATGCCAAGCTTCTGAGAACTGCTCTACCCTCACACCCGACCCTAGTATTCCTTTCCTGATACATAAATGTGATGATGATGGCATGACATATCAACTGACTGAATGAGATTCCTGAGATGTTGGGTAGTTCAAGTTAGTTTAAGATTGTTGGGCAAGGGCTTCGAATGTGGATTGGTTTTAGAGTTAGGATATTGGGTTGTTGGGTTGATATGCACACACTCTCCTGTCACATATCTCACACCTAACCCTGAGATTGGTTAGGTTCCCATATTCTTTTTTTCTCATTTCAATTTACTTAAACTTCTTTACATTTGGTGTACTGCCATAGGAGGGGTAATTTGGAGTTAGCAGTAGCAGCTTTGGCCTGGTTTGGAGTGCATTGCTGCAGCAGGCAAAGCAATGCCTTGGCTTGCATTTGCAGTGGCTGTAGGCAGTGCACTGCAGCAGCAGTGCTGTTGGTAGCCACTGTTGGCTTGGCCTGACTTTGCATTGCAACTGCAGCAGGGCAATAGCGGTAGGCAGGGAGCTTGAGTTTAGGCTAGGGATTGGTTGTTTTGCAATTAAGTTTGAATGGGGTTTCCTAGAGGAGATTGAGCATCCCCCTTCATTCTATATGTAAAGCCCTGTTCACTGCTCATGTGTAAGTCAGTCATGAGGTGAGGATAGCTCCTTTTGGAGTTCTTTCCACTACATTTATCTAATCCACCTCTTTAGGGTATTGCTCCATTCCATCTTACCTATAGGTATAGCATATAGTCATATGTGTATACATATATGTTAGATATGATGTGTAAATATTGTGTGTGGGTATCACTAGTGTCTAATGTCCATATATCTATATATATATATGTATATATATGATATATAGCTTGTGTGATATATAATATAGATATTTTACTTTGCCCACATAATTAGAATGTATGTATATATATATATGGTAATTGATATGTGTGTATTGCCTATATGGGTGTATGGCATATAGTCTAGGTAGCATAGCCTATGGGGGTCCTTGTGTAGTCTTGTGTACATAGAATATATACACATGAGTGTTGGGTTATGTAGACTAGTGTGACTTGAATTGGTGTGTGTTTACTAGCCTAGGCTTGGTTAGGCCTAGTGAGACTTGACTGGACTAGGATGGACCTAGTTGACTAGAGTGTTGACCTAGTTTGACCTAGACATTTGACCAGGTTTGACTTAGAGTTGACTTTGACCTAGATTGACCTAGAATTCATGTAGATTGCATCGTAGACTTTATTTACCTTATTTTAAACATGTTATAACCTGTACTGCTCTATTTAGGTCATTGTGACTCCGGCGCAGATATCTGATATTACACTACTCTTTTCAGAGTAGCAGGCGAGTACATTCTCTGATAGTTCTCTCATTTACTTGTCAATTACTGTACTTCAGTTCTAGTTAGTTGTATGCGATTCTCTGTTACAACACGTGTGAATATTTCTGGATTCATGTATACGACACACATTTATTTTCTGGCCTCTATTACTGGTATCATCATTTCTGGCTTCTATTACTGGAATCACCTACTGGAATTATTTACTAGAATCATTTACTGGTATCATCATATTACTGGCTGGACTCATCTTGAATCATTGTGTCAGATTTCTAGATTCACTTGCTGGAGGGAAAATACTAGAGTAAGACATGTAGACATACCCCATTTCTGGAATTACCCCTTTTGCTGGAATCTTACTGGAATGATAGCCATCTCACACCCGGCCAGGTGTATGATGTGCCGGATTACCCATAGCCGTTTACATGTCGATCTCGGTATTTTAAAACACACTGCTAGAGTATAGGCTGGACTCACCCTGGAATCATTGATCACTATAACTGGAATCGTCCCTTACTGGATCCATCTTGTATTAGATTCATCTTGTACTGGACTTACATTGGAGTTATACTGGTCTACATTGTTGTCTGGACTTTATATCATATTACCCTGGTTCAGCTAGTTCTATTTTTACAGTCCTTATTGCTATGATTCTTCTCTTGTTTAGTTATTTACTTTCTTGCACTGTATCTGTCTTTCTTACCATCACCTGAATATAAACTGCCATTTTCATCAATACAATTGTCTATAACTGCTGTATAGTTCTCTGTCATTTACTTGGGTTTTCTAGATGAGATTGTGCTCGTTCCTGTCCTGACTAGACCTGTTGAAAATTTTACAGATGATTGCCCTGAGGACACATGCCCTACATGTTACAGACCTTGAGATGGCTTAGCTTCCTATGGTCCCGACACTCAGGAGTGATCGGGAGTTTATCTAGTCTGTCTTGTTTAGTTTTCCTGTTTAGAACTGGAGTTGTATATAGAGATTTGAGACTTGAGATGTATTTGAGATTGTTTGAGTTTGTTGTTATTTTATTAGTAGTTTTGTTGTCTTCAATTTCTTAGTTATATTTCGGTGTTATCTTATCGTGCTTAGACTATGATTGAGTTACACCATATCTTATACTTGTCCTCCGTTCGGAGTTGATCATGATGAGTACATTATATACTGCATGAGTTGATGATTAGTTAGAGACTTAGAACAGCATTCTACCGCCGAAAACGTCCAAAACGTCAGAGGGCATCTGCAAATAAATTGCCACAGTTCCATCCTGGAGACTGTGGTTTACCTGTTTGGATTTCTATACGCACTAGCGACTGTCCTCCCCTAATATTTCCCACACTGTTCAAGTCATGTCCATGGCTCATCCAGTTTTGTAACTGCTTGAGTCTCTAAAACCCTAGTCATAGCAGTTACGATCATCTATCCGTCACACGACTTTAGAGAGGGCCAGTCCACAAGTCGTGCCCCTAGCAACATGTCTCCAACCGTGTAGTATGTGTGTCATGGCCAAGGGAGATATAAGGATATCCCCCAACAAGAAGGTAGTCCGCTAATACTAAGTTAACATGGATATAGTAAAGTAAAACTGACTAATAGAGTCGCTTACACCCAAGTATGGCTTAGACGTACAGTTTATAACAAAGGAAACTAACAATATGAAACAAAATAAATAATACAGAAAATAAATAATAGACAGTTAGTTAGCAAGGTATACTTGCCTGTTGTGACGCCTGGTGTGGTACAATAAAGATGGCACAATATCGACTTCGGTGTTACAACTACAGCAAGGGCCTCCGATGGTGGCACGGACTGGTCCATCGGGTCCAGAACAGTCCAATTGGTCAGATTAGTTAAGGTCGATGGGGAAGGTACAAAGTTGGCGAGGGATTAGGAATAATGGGCTTGGTCACGGATAGAAGGAGAATCAAAAGAGGTGAGATAAATAATATATACGATTTTGTGAAAACTAATTATAATCATTAAAAACTATATTTATTTAGTATAAATATTTTAGATAGTATTTGAGAAATACCAACAAAAATCATTTTATAATTTGTAAAAATATATTTTTATTGATCAAATATTTCCATATACTTTATCTAGGAAAATGTAATTAAATAATATCTCTAGAGGTTTCGAAATCATATTTTGGAAAATAAGTATAGGGTCAACTATATATAATATTTGTATTTGCTAGTAATACAAAAATCGTTGGTAAAAATAAAACTAAAATTTTATATGTAATTATGGAATAAAGAAAATCTAAAAGTAGCAAATATCTTACTAATAATAATATTAATAAGAATAAGAATAAAATAGTAATAATACTAATATTGGTATAAATTTTTAAGAGAGAAGGAAATAAGAACAAAATATTTGGTAGTAATAATAATAATAATAATAATAATAATAATAATAATAATAATAATAATAATAATAATAAAACAACAAATAATAAAAATTTAATAAAATTTAATTACACAAAACAACAAAATAACAATAATTTTAATAATAATAATAATAATAATAATAATAATAATAATAATAATAATAATAATAATAATACTTATCCTGAGCTTTTAGGGCATCATCACAAAAGCAACTTAGCCATTTAGGAAAATAACAAAAAAAAAGAAACTGAGAAAGGACAGAGAATCGAGGGAGAAGGGGCGCTCATCAAGGGGTTGCTCGACCACGATGCATCGAGGACGGCGGATTCGACTCACTGGTTGGCCGGGACACGACCGATCAATAATGGCGCTGCTTGAGCTGAGAGATGCTCGCCGCACGCGTGGCCATGGATCGCCGGCAACGATCGGGATCGGAGGGCGGCCCGCGTGAAGATGCTGCTGACCGAGCGGGGCTTGCCGCTCCGGTGGCGGACAATCGAAGAGGATGGTGGCACGGAGAGAGAGCAGAGGTATGCGGTGGTGCTGGCTGTGGCAGATGCGGGGGAGGACGAGGGCGGCGATGGGTCGCCGAAGTGCGGCGCAAGGTTCAGCGGTAGGAAAAAGGGAAGAGGAAGGCCGACGCTCACACGGCGGAGGCGTCTCGGGGTCGGCGGCGCGCACGGACAGGTGAGTTTAGGGTTAGGGTTTTGTTTAGTTTTAGGGGTTTTTCCGGCCGGTTGCCGAGGAAGAGAAATGGGTGGTGTCGGGGCAGTATACGATGGGTGGCCGCGCCACTGTGGTGGCGTTGGCGGCTGTGGGCATGGTGATGAAGATGGAGATGCCGGTGATGATGACGGCGGGGTGCTGGTAAATATGGACGGTGATGGTGTGGCTCGTTGGGGCTGTGGCCGTGTAGGCAAGTGTCGACGGGGTCGGGTGACGGGGGTGGTGGTTGTCCTCGGTTTTGGTGGTGGATGACGACTACGGCGAGGTGGTTGTCGGTAGGTGGAAGGCTGTGTCGGGATTATGGGTAGTGAGCGGGGGAAGAGGCTGCAGTAGATGGCCGGAGGACGGCCCGTGATGGAGGTGGGCAGGTGGCTCGGGTAGGATTAGGTTAGGTTTAGAGGATTTGATTTGGGTTGTATCGTGTCGGGATTGTCGATACGTAGAAGAATACAGTGTATGTGTACAAAAGAAAATAATAGAAGGGAAAAAGGATGGGTACGGACACGGACACGATGCACATCATCTGGTAGAAATTTGTTAGATGTAAGGAATTTATGGAGGAGTACCTGCCTATTTATAGGATGTGGGAATTCCCCGTTGGATAAGGATTGAACCCAAATAGAAAATTCGTTTATTTAAACTAAATTAAATTCAAAATTTTAAATCTAGATAATATCGAATAATGATTTAATCTTATTCAAAAATCTATATATAAAATTTATAAAATTGACATCCAATTTATTTGTGATAAAATAGTTTAAAATTAACTTTTTATAACTTGAAAAATATGCTACAATGTTAATTTCAAAAATCACAATAAATATTTTTAAATATTGACAGAAAATATTGGAAATTATTCTTTGTATAATAAATAATTAAAATGTCAAAATTATGAATAATGCTTCAAAATATCTTTTGTAGTAAATTTAAGATAGTTAATAATAAAATAAATTTTGTAAATTTAAATAGTCTACACGAATCAAATTTCGTGTACTTCGCATTCAACTAAAAATATCTATGTATATATATTATTTTTTGAAATCAGTTTAATTAAATAAAAATCGCCAAATAGTGCGACGAGGATTCTATTGCAAATAAAAGATAATATTTACTATACAAATTTTGAAATGAACTGTATATTTTCTAAAATCCATAAATAAAGCGTTTTCAAAATATGTACCTCGCACATATTTGCACTTGACGAGCAAAATACGAAAAACGTAAATTGGAGCGCGACGTACAATACGCAATTAATATAACAACCAAATTGATATAAAAAAATAAAAAAATGGTATAAAAATTAGGGATTTTACATCCTACCCAACTTACAAGAATTTCGTCCTCGAAATAAAAAAATAAGTAGGGGATTGAAAAGGTCACATGGGTATATCGACGAGGAACAATCAAATCACAATGTTCAACACAAACATGCATTTGAAAATCGTGATTTAGATAAATACAAAAATAACCATGGATATGGCTAATTAATGCAAGAATGAAAATGATCAAAGGTGAAAGTTTAATCAAGATAACCTACAATAAGGAATAATATGGTATTGGAGACCTTTAATGAAATGGTTTCTTGAGAAGAGTTGTATATTGGTCGTCTAGGTTGAGGGCATGATTAAGAGAACGATTTGAATCATCCTCAATTATCAAGAATGATTAGAAGGTCGTGATAGTAGATATGGAATCGACGAGTAGTTCAAAGCAAAGATATAGTCACCTTGGTTGGTCCATGGCTAACTATCTTGGGACAACTAAAGGTGATACTTTGGGTCTATCGATCAAGTCTTCGTCTTCGTCTAAAATAGGTGAAAGACGAAAATCTGTATGAGTCCAATAAAGTTGTTTTCGAATACCAATATGTGGTTCAAAGGCGAGTGAGTAATTCAAAAAGAATTGCCAAAGCTGTCGCGGATGGGACTCTAGAGGGCAAGTTTAGCTATGTCCTCATTCAAATAGAACGATAGATAAAAGCGAACCAAAGTGCAATAGGTTGATCAGACCATCATGCACCGGTTCTGATTAGACAATATGTTAGTGGGGGCTCCCAATAAAATATATGTCCTAGAACAAGCTTGATAAAAATTAAGCTTGCAAAAATTAGGCTATTTAGCAGAATTAGTCACGATGGTAAAAACATAGGCACGAGAGCGTAAGAATGAAAGAAGGTAGAATTAGTTCAACTCCTTAAGAATCTAAGTATTGTCATGTGATTGTTCCTATACATTCATCCTACTGTCCTTTGTCTAAGGCTTGGTGGGCTAGATAAGTTAGGGTCCTATAAAGGCTATAGTCTAAGTAATTTACTATAGGTCATAAGAAAAAATAAATATTAGGTCGTGAGGTATCTACCCAACTTACTAGAGTTAAACTAGTAGGGTGATGGGACAATGGGTCATGTCTACCTAGTATGGGTTACCTTATTAATCTCTATCAAGCAAGAAAGAAGGCACGAATCACTGATAGAAGGGATCAAGCAAGATGCAACTCGAGGAGTCAAGCGAGAAGGCGGTCAAGTATGTGGATGAGATCCTAGACTCTAATCCTATACGCAGGCTTGCTTGGTACGGTAAAGTAACCAAACAATTTATCTTGACCTGCATGGGCCACCACAAAAATATGTAACGCCCCAATCCCAATATACGTAGGACTAGGAACATGAACATGCCAGCTGTATACATACAAAGTACTAGGGGTATTGTATGTATACATAAGCTGTTAAATGCAGTAATCTAAGACAAAATAAATCTCATCCATAATGAAAAGAATAATAATATAAAAATCAACTTGAATATTTATAACACAATCGTTGGGCGGAGACAAAGTCCACTACCAACTATCTCCATGAAAGAAATGTACAAGAAATCGATCGATAAAATAGCAAGACGAACCAAGCGCAATCGTCTTCGAAGGAATGGAAAAAAAATCACGGCCTTGGCAAGAACACCTGCAGTGAATCATGAAAGCACACACCTGGGGAATAACCAGGTCCTCAGACGGACGTAGCAAGATACATGAAGAACAAGCTAATATGAACTGTCAGAATAATAAAATAATATATAAAAGACTATCCTAAACACAAATATGAAAAGGAGATACTAACCGCCTAATGTACAATTTAGAGGACAACTTTATGCACATGGGTAGGATTTTAGGCTATGTTTTCGTAACTGGCATCCAGTCATCCGTATCCGTCCGTAACGTCCAAAACGTCAGAGGGCATCTGCAAATAAATCGCCACAGTTCCATCCGGAGACTGTGGTTTACCTGTTTGGATTCCTATACGCACTAGCGACTGTCCTCCCCTAATATTTCCCACACTGTTCAAGACATGTCCATGGCTCGTCCAGTTTTGCAATCGCTTGAGTCTCTAAAACCCTATTCATTGCAGTTACGATCATCTATCCGTCATACGACTTTAGAGAGGGCCAGTCCACAAGTCGTGGCCCCTAGCAACATGTCTCCAACCGTAGTAGTGTGTGTGTCATGGCCAAGGGAGATATAAGGATATCCCCCAACAAGAAGGTAGTCCGCTAATACTAAGTTAACATGCATATAGTAAAGTAAAATGACTAATAGAGTCGCTTGTACCCAAGTATGGCTTGGACGCGCAATTTATAACAAAGGAAACTAACAATATGAAACAAAATATATAATACAGAAAATAAATAATTGACAGTTAATTAGCAATGGTATACTTGCCTGTTGTGATGCCTGGTGAGCTGTCTGGTATGGTACAATAAAGATGGCACAAGATCGACTTCGGTGTTACAACTACGCAAGGGCCTCCGATGGTGGTACAGACTGGTCCATCGGGTCCAGAACAGTCCAATTGGTCAGATTAGTTAAGGTCGACGGGGAAGGTACAAAGTTGGCAAGGGATTTGGAATAATGGGCTTAGTCACGGATAGAAGGAGAATCAAAAGAGGTGAGATAAATAATATATACGATTTTGAGAAAACTAATTATAATCATTGAAAACTATATTTATTTAGTAAAAATATTTTAGATAGTATTTGAGAAATACCAACAAAAATTATTTTATAATTTGTAAAAATACATTGTTATTGATCAAATATTTCCATATACTTTATCTAGTAAAATGTATTTAAATAATATCTCTAGAGGTTTCAAAATCATATTTTGGAAAATAAGTATATGGTCAACCCTATATAATATTTGTATTTGCTAGTAATAAAAAAATTGTTGGTAAAAATAAAACTAAATTTTATATGTAATTATGGAATAAAAAAATCTAAAAGTAGCAAATATCTTACTAATAATAATATTAATAAGAATAAGAATAAAATAGTAATAATACTAATATTGGTATAAATTTTTAAGAGAGAAGGAAACAAGAACAAAACATTTGGTAATAATAATAATAATAATAATAAAACAACAAATAATAAAAATTTAAAAAATATTTAATTACACAAAATAACAATACTTTTAATAAGAATAATAATAATAATAATAATAGTTATCCTGAGCTTTTACGGCATCATCACAAAAGCAACTTAGCCATTTAGGAAAGAAACAAAAAAAATAAACAGAGAAAGGACAAAGAATCGAGGGAGAAGGGGCGCTCATCGAGGGGTTGCTCGACCACGGTGCACCAAGGACGGCGGATTCGACTCACTGGTTGGCCGGGACACGACCGATCGTTAACGACGCTGCTTGAGCGGAGAGATGCTCAACCGTGCGCGTGGCCATGGATCGCCAGCGATAAACGTGATCGGAGGGCGGCCCGCGTGGAGATGCTGCTGACCGAGCGGGGCTTGCCGCTCCGGTGGTGGACAATCGGAATAGGAGGTGGCACAGAGAAAGAGCAGAGGGACGCGGTGGTGCTGGCTGTGGCGGACGCGGGGGAGGACGAGGGCGGCGATGGGTCGTCGGAGTGCGGTGCAAGGTTCAGCGGTGGGAAAAAGGGAAGAGGAAGGCCGGCACTCACACGGCGGAGGCGTCTCGAGGTCGGCGGTGCGCGCGGACATGTGAGTTTAGGGTTAGGGTTTTGTTTAGTTTTGGGGTTTTTTCCGACCGGTGGTCGAGGAGGAGAAAGGGGTGGTGTCGGGGCAGTCTACGACGGGTGGTTGCGCCACTGTGGTGGCGTTGGCGTCTGCGGGCTTGGTGATGAAGATGGGGATGCCGGTGGTGATGACGGCGGGGTGCTGGCAAATAGGGACGGTGATGGTGTGGTTCGATGGGGCTGTGGCCGTGCAGGCAAGTGTCGACGGGGTCGGGTGACGGGGGTGGTGGTGGTCCTCGGTTTTGGTGGTGGATGACTGACTACGACGAGGTGGTTGTCGGTGGTGGAAGGCTGTGTCGGGATTATGGGTGGTGAGCGGGGGAAGAGGCTGCGGTGGATGGCTAGGGGATAGCCCGTGGTGGAGGTGGACAGGTGGCTCAGGTAGGATTAGGTTAGGTTTAGGGATTTGATTTAGGGTTGTATCGTGTCGGGGTTGTCGACACGGAGAAGAATACAGTGTATGTGTACAAAAGAAAATAATAGAAGGAAAAAGGATGAGCACGGACACGAACACGATTCACATCATCTGGTAGAAATTTGGTGGATGTAAGGAATTTATGGAGGAGTACCTGCCTATTTATAGAATGTGGGAATTTCCAGTTGGATAAGGATTGAACCAAAATAGAAAATTCGTTTATTTAATCGAAATTAAATTCAAAATTTTAAATCTAGATAATATCGAATAATGATTTAACCTTATTCAAAAATCTATGTATAAAATTTATAAAATTGCCATCCAATTTATTTGTGATAAAATAGTTTAAAATTAACTTTTTATAACTTATAATATTGCTACAATATTAATTTCAAAAATCACAAAAAATATTTTTAAATATTGACAGAAAATATTTGGAATTATTCTTTGTATAATAAATAATTAAAATGTCGAAATTATGAATAATACTTCAAAACATCTTTTGTAGTAAATTTAAGATAGTTAATAATAAAATAAATTTTGGAAATTTAAATCGTCTACACGAATCAAATTTTGTGTACTTCGTATTCAACTAAAAATATCTACGTATATATATTATTTTTTGAAATCAGTTTAATTAAATAAAAATTGCCAAATAGTGCGACGAGGATTCTATTTCAAATAAAAGAGAATATTTACTATACAAATATTTGAAATGAACTGTATATTTTCTAAAATCCATAAATAAAGCGTTTTCAAAATATGTACCTCACACATATTTGCACTTGACGAGCAAAATACGAAAAACGTAAATTGACGCGCGACGTACAATACGCAATTAATATAACAACCAAATTTATATAAAAAAATTAAAAAAAATGTTAGAAAAATTAGGGGTTTTACAGCTTCGTCTTCCCCGACCACTTCACCGGAACCCTAGATCTAGGCTTCCCGTCACCGCCGTCCACTTCCCGACGAGCGACCACCACCACTCAGTTCCTGACGACGAGACGAACTCCCCTCCATTTTTCTCCGACCGCCCCGACGACTCCTCCGCCCTACAGCAGCCCCGCTCTTCGACTCGAAGTCAGACACGTACATGTCACCCTTCTTCTTCTTCTCCTATTTCAGCTCATCCTCACCTATGTGACTCGCCGAGTCTCGACGAGTCTCGTGGTAAGTCTGGAAACGGCTAGTTCCAGTCGTGCGTGTCGTGCACGACCCGGACACAAGACTCGACCGTTCTTCGTGTACTTAACTGTCAGGACACAAAGAATATGCTATCGGGTTTCAAATCCATTAACCTAAAACCTATAATAAAATTAATTAAAACCCTACCCCTATCACATAACTCGAGCTGACCCCCTGGCCAGCCCGAGCATGGTTAAACCCCCTGCCCCCTGGCCAAGTTCGAGCCCTGCCTTTGTTTTCTCTTTTGTTTTGATTTTTTATTTATTTGTTTAGATATATATATGTATACATGTGTCCCGACCCGTACCCTAGAGTAAGGGCACGAGACGTGGGTACGTCCAGCCTACGTCGCAGTGTCGACTGTAGAACGCTATCCTAGGTCAAACATCTAACAATATAATGGTACCTGTACAGTATATACACACCGAATGGAGGTGACATAGGAAATACAGTCTCAATCACATCTAAGGTAGAGCATGATAAAAGATAGATAAAACATGAAATCCACAAAGAGATACAGCAGATAGAAGTCTAAGTGTCTAAGATACACAAACACAGAAAATCATCTCAAATCTCAAATACAGTAATCCATAGAGTAAATACTGCTCAAGACAAATGAAAACAAAGTAAGAAAACCCTATCTATCTATACAACCTCTACTGTGTCTCCTCTAGGCTAGCAGGCAACCTCCAAGCTATCTGTAAAATTTATCAACAGGTCCAGTCAGGACAGGAACGAGTACAGTACATCTCAACAAATCATAACAGGCTAGGAAATATAATCATGCTAGAGAGTAAGATACAAAAAACTGAAGAACAATCATGATGAAAAAGGAAGACTGTAAGTAAAAAGATACAATATATAGAGAACTATCAGTGACTAGTGATTCAGAGCACAAGATGGTTATGTAAACGGCACGATATTGCACTACGAGTAATCTAAAGAGGTTGTATACGAGTAATCTACTGGATTAATTACATAACCACTTCTACTCCCCCGTCCCAATCTATACACAAGGATCTAGCCAAGTTATGTTATTGTACACGAAATATAGTCGTACACGAAGATCATGTGAGCACATGAGTAAACACGATTTCATACAATTTGTACACGAAAAGCACGAACACAAGGAGTACACGATGCTCATGATAAAGTACACGAACACAAAATACCCGATGTATCCGCTAAGGGGATAACATCGCACGACAAGATCCATATAGTACTAATCCGTGTTACCAACGTATTATTGGCCCATTGGTCATAGTCAACCCTGATTTTAATAATTGATCAAACTCTGTCTCGATATAAATACAAGTCAACTCAGATGTTTACCTACGATGTTTTGGACACTGATTAACAATGGTTATCAACAATGTTCAAGACTGAAGCCGTTTGCCATTCAGAATGTACTTCCTGTTAAGCAATATAATTTTTCATTTTATTGAGTCTAGGAATACATTGTACACCGAGTCGTACTGGCAAATAGGCTATCCTAAAACTGTTTTTCAAAACCATCCTATTCTTTTACAAATGACCTACGTTTTTGAAAAACATCCTTTTTACAAAAAGCTTCTGAAGGATTGTTCAAAAAGCCAAAATTTATTTTCTCCAAAAATGAACTGGCATAACCCCAGGAGAACTCGGGCCGAGTTCGGCCATTTGGAACATTAGTGAACGTTGGATTTTTGAACTTGGTCATCCTTCAGTTACGGTTTGTTACAAAGAGTTCTGTCCGAATTCTGCCCGAATTCTGTCAGAGTTCTGTCTTTGGAAAAGCTATAAATAGAGAAGCATTTCGATCATTTCAACACACCAATTCACTTTTAATCTCTTCTCTTCTTAAGCTTATATTCATCCAAAGAGTTTTTAAAAGCTTTTATTTTCAACTCCCAAGCCAGTTACAATCCTCTAGTCGATTTGCCAGTGCGGTGCGGTCTAGAAGTTTCAAGAGCGATTGTAATCAGAGGCTTGATAGAAGATTCAACTCTTCACAATTGAAGTTGGACGAGTTCTTCGTATCAAAGCTCGCGTCTGTAGAAGTTGCAAGGACTTCGTATGAAAACTTGCGGGATTTTCCAATAGTGGATTCAACTGGAAGCTAGAGTTCTTCCGACTGCACTAGTCCTCACAAGAGGAAAACCAGTATAAATTTCGGTGTTTGCGTTTGCCTTCTGATCACTTTTAAATTCTGTCATTTACTTTTGTGATTATTATTTTATCTGTGATCTAACTGCTAACAAGTTTTTAATTAGCAATATTCCGATGCCTACTCTATTCACCCTCCTCTAGAGTATTCTGCTTTACGATTTCGTTCCTACAATTGGTATCAGAGCCAGTGCTGCATTAAGAGGTATTATATTCTGATCCCAATTGTTCCTACAATTGGTATCAGAGCGGGTTATACAGGTAAAGCAAGGTAAAATAATAGTTATATTCAATTTTATATAGATCACAGCTTTACACATGGCAACTGTGAAGTTCACAAGTGAAGGCCAAGCCACAAATAGACCTCCACTGTTTGACGGCACAAACTACACTTATTGGAAAACACGTATGAGTTTCTTTCTGAAATCTCTTGATTTTGACTTATGGTCTGTAGTTATTGATGGCTATAAAAAGCTACATCGTATAAATGTCGATAGAGTTTTAGCTGAAAAATCCCATAACAAATATACAAAGGAAGAAAAGAAAAAGGCCAGTCTTGACGCACGTGCTATTAACGTTTTATTTTATGCTTTAGACAGAATTGAATTTAACAGGGTATCTATCTGCACAACTGCAAATGAAGTATGGAAACTTCTTGAAGTCACACATGAGGGCACAACTCAAGTCAAAGAATCGAAGGTCAACAGACTTACTCAAGAGTATGAGGCGTTCAAAATGAAGCCCAACGAAACAGTTACTCAGATGTTCGAGAGATTCTTGGATATTGTAAATCCTTTGTCCTCCTTAGGCAATGATTACAGTAACCATAAAAAGATTCGCAAACTCCTGCGAGCACTTACAAAGAACTAGATTCTGAAGGCTACTGCAATCATTGAAGGAAACGTCCTCACTACCATGACACTTGAAGTACTCATGGGTAAGCTACTCACTCATGAACTAGAGCTACAAGAATTTGAAGAGCCTGCATCAAAGGAGAAGACGATCGCTTTCAAGGCTTAGCACAGAAGATCTGCTGAAGATGATTCAGACAACAGTGAATATGATGCTGAAGATCAAGCACTCATTGCAAGAAAATTCAAAAGATTCTTAAGATATGAGAAGAAGACAAAAGAGAACAATGGTGGCAACAGCTGGTATCAAGATGACGCTGTCTGCTACGGCTGCAAGAAGAAAGGATACATGAAGAAGGACTGTCCTACAAACGTATCAACAAGCAAGACGAGCAACAGATACGAGAAAGAGAACCTGAAGAGATCAACATCTCGGAAGTATGCCAACACCAGCATATGGCATAAAAGTGAAGCCAGCGACTCAGAAGATGAACAATCAGAAGACGCTGCAAATATATGCTTTATGGCATCCGATCAGGTACTCTCTGAACCTATAGTTGATACATATGATGACTTCACCTTTGAGCAATTAGGAGAAGCCTTCAGTGAACTGTTAAGTGATTACAGGAAACTGCGTAGCAAATATCAGAACTCTAAGAAGGTACTCAAGGAGTACAAAGGTGAATTAGGAAGACATACCGACCTACTAGCTGAGGTTAAAGATAATGTTAGTGAGTCTGGTGAGCTTTCTTCTATTAAGCTCTTATTACACGAGACTACCAAGTCATCCGAAGAAAAAGACAAGGTTATTGACCAACTGAAAGAAGAACTTTCTAAAGAGAAAAAAAGTCTTCAAAGTGCACAAGTCAGAATGGAAGCACTCACTTCTGACTATACTAAGTTATATGACACTTCCAAAAGATTGGAAATTAGGTTAGGAAAACAGCCTGAGACTGCTGCTTCCTACCCTAACACGTGTCACTTACCGAAAAATCGAAACATTTCCAAACCTAACACTGTCAGACCTAACCCTATCAAACCTTTGCCTAAAAAGGTTATGCCCAAACAGGATAATAGGTATGCTTTCTTCTATACTAGAAAACCTAAACCTACCAACCATGCACACCACTCAGCTTTCAACACTCAACATTCTAAATATCATTATTGTGGCCTCATTGGTCATATCTTCTGCATGTGGAATCAGAAAGTTAGTAGATTTAAATATTTATACATGGATACCGAAAACTAACCAGTCAGGATCCTACAAGAAATGGGTACCAAGAGTTTTATCTACAAATTATTTTGTAGGTGGGATGCCTTTCACATGCTAGGAACAAATGGATCCTCGATAGCGGTTGCTCACGGCACATGACCGGTGATGCTTCATTATTCGCAACACTGTCGAAGAGGAATAAAGAAGGATACGTCTCCTTCGGCAACAATTTAAAATGGTATATAATCAGTATTGGTGATATTGGTAAAGCTCCCTATCCAGTGATTAAAGATGTTTAGTCTTGTTACTGAGTTAAAACATAATCTGCTCAGCATAAGCCATTTAGCTGATCACGATTATGGTATTAACTTCGTAAAAGACAAATGTACTATTATTGATAGTTCAACTAGTAGTACTATATTTGAAGGTATTAGAGAAGACAATATATATGTTTTCTATTTGTTGGAAGATACTAACATTTCAGGTAGATGTTTAATGGCTAAAAGCGATGAGAGTCATCTGTGGCATATGAGATTCGGTCATGCAAATGTGGATACTATTTCCAGATTATCCACGAAGAATCTAGTACTGCGGTTTACCGAACATTACATCCAAGAAGGATTCGGTATGTAGTCAATATAAAAAGAACAAAGTTACTCGATCCACTTTTAAGTCAGTAAATGCTGTATGTACTACTAGACCTCTACAATCGCTACATATGGACTTATTTAGTCCTAGCAGAGTTGCTAGCCTCGGAGGTAAGCTATATGCTTTTGTAATTGTAGATGATTATTCTAGATACACGTGGGTATATTTTCTGACACGAAAAATGATATATTATCGAAATTTGTCGCCTTTTGCAAGAAAGTACAGAATGAAAAAGGTTACATGATCAGCTCGTATTATAAGCGATCATGGAGGCGAATTCGAGAATGCAGAGTTTGAGCAATTTTGTGACACACACGGTTTTGTGCACGAATTCTCCTGCCCTAGGACTCCACAACAAAATAGAGTTGTGGAACGTAAGAATAGAACTCTATCCGAAATAGCCAGAGTAATGTTAAACCAGTTTAGTCTACCCAAGTATTTCTGGGCTGAAGCTGTCAATACAGCTTGTTTTGTTCTCAATCGAGTTCTAATTCGACCCAAATCGAAGAAGACTCCATTTGAGTTATGGTTTGATAGAATTCCATCAGTTTCATATTTTAGAATATTTGGTTGTAAATGCTTTATTCTTAATACAAAAGATAATTTGGGAAAGTTTGACGAAAAGATGAAGGTATATTTTTAGATTATGCGGGCAAAAGTAAAGGATACAGAGTCTTAACAAAAGAACCATGATCATCGAAGAGTCAATCAATGTCACCTTTGATGAACTAAATCAAACGACAATCGATGACAATGACGAAGATCTCAATATACCAAGCAAAGCACCAGCTGATCCTCCTAGAGAAGATCCAGGAACCAGCTACCTTCAGAGTCTGCCAAAAAGATTAAAGTTCACGGCTGATCATCCAAAGGACTTAGTAATTGGTGAGATTACCAAGGGTGTAAGTACTCCCTTCTCTAATAAAGGTATAGCTTCTTGTGTTGCTTTTGTCTCGCAGTTTGAACCCAAAAATATTGATGAAGCATGTAGTGATAATTTTTGGATAGATGCTATGCAAGAGGAATTAAACCAATTCGAACGGAATCAAGTTTGGGAACTTGTTCCCAAGCCTATTGATCATCCGGTCATTGGCACCCGATGGGTATTCCGAAATAAACTGAATGAGAATGGTTTAGTGACTCGTAATAAGGCTCGACTCGTAGCTCAAGGATACAATCAGGAAGAAGGTATCGACTACGATGAGACTTATGTCCCAGTTGCGAGATTAGAATCCATTCGCATGTTATATGCATTTGCATATTTTCATAATTTTAAGTTATTTCAAATGGATGTCAAAAGCGCATTTTTAAATGGTTTTATAAAAGAAGAGGTTTATGTAGCTCAACCACCCGGTTTTACTGATTTTAAATTTCCTGAATATGTTTTCAAGTTGAAGAAAGCTTTATACGGTTTGAAACAAGCCCCTCGTGCTTGGTACGACCGTCTAAGCTCTTTTCTACTTGATAATGGTTTTTTAAAGGAAAAGGTTGACACTACTTTGTTTATAAAGTCTTTGAATAATAATATTCTTTTGATTCAAGTCTATGTAAATGATATTATCTTTGGATCTACTGATGAATCTCGTTGTCAAGAATTTTCAAAGTGTATGCAGAATGAGTTTGAGATGAGCATGATGGGAGAGCTGAACTTCTTTCTCGGACTACAAATCAAACAAACCAATAATAGGACGTTCATAAATCAAGCTAAGTACACAAAGGATCTACTAAAGAAGTTCGACATGGAAGCAACAAAGCCACTTAGCACTCCAATAGCGACTTCAACCAAGCTTGATATTGATGAACAAGGCAAACCTGTCGACAAACGTAAGTATCAAGGTATGATCTGTTGACACAAAGTCACAGTCAACCAAATATTGATAACATTGACTAAATAATACTTGTGATAATTCGATACGACACACGACGACTATATTCTGCTCAAGCCAGACGACAGCTCAGTTGTGCAAATACAAGTCGTTTTCGCGTCTGTACTTTTATATTTATTGAGTCTAGAATGATTGTAAGCTGAGTTACGATGGGCTCTTGAGACTCAACCCATAACCTATCCTAAATCCTTAAAGCTCCACATCCCAACTTGGCCCATTGGACCCTTGGACCAATTCTGTGCTCTGGAGACAGAGTTCGGGCCGAACTCTGCCTCCACACAGAGTTCGGGCCGAACTCTGTCCCCTAAAAATTAGTACCCGAATTTTTAGGGTTGGCTGGTTGTTAGTTGTCCAACGGCCAAATTTTGAAAATTTCTACCAGAATTCTGGCCGAATTCTGCCTGTTAAAAACCTATAAATAGGCCAAGAATTCTCTCATTTTCAATCATCCAATCTTCTCTTCTCTTCTCTCTTAAGCTCAATATAAGCCATACCCTTCTCATCTACTAGCCACAAGTTTCCTAAGTCTCGAGTGCTCAGCATCTCTCAGTTAGGAGTCTTGTACGAGAGTTCAAGAAGTAGCTTGGAAAATTCCAAGCATCGCCACTGCGATCCATTGTAAGAAGTTAACGTGCTTTTCTGAAGTAAAGGCACGGGATATAACTACTATTTCACAAATAGTGGATTTAATCCTGAGCTAGAGTTCTCAGGCCTGGACTAGTCCTCCACGAGGAAAACTAGGTTAAAATTGGCTGTGTTTGCGTATGCTCTTTTGCTCCTTATTTATTTTCCGTATTTACTCTGATTAATTTTAGATCGTGAAAGAGTTAATTTTTTAATTGGTTATTATTGCTATAACTCTATTCAACCCCCTCTAGAGTTGCCATTTGTTTTTCAATTGATATCAGAGCTCTGTTCTCTTTACAAGGACTTACATCCAAGAGCTGATCCATGGCAACCACACAATCCTTGATTTCCAATCACGGTGAAGGACAGTCCACTTATAGGCCTCCCCTATTTGATGGAACTAACTACACGTATTGGAAAACAAGGATGAGTTTTTATCTCAAGTCGCTAGACTTTGACCTGTGGACTATCGTCACTGACGGTTACAAAAAGCCCGCCAGAATAGTTGTCAATGGCGATCTCGTTGAGAAATTACAAGACAAATATTCTGATGAGGAGAAGAAACAGTCTAGTCTAGATACGAGAGCTATTAATGCTTTATTCTGTGCTATAGACAGGAATGAGTTCAACAGGATATCTACATGCACCACATCCCACGAAGTATGGAAGCTTCTAAAAGTAACGCATGAAGGAACCACCCAAGTCAAGGAATCAAAGATAAGCCGTCTCACTCAAGAATACGAGGTTTTCAAGATAAAGCCAAACGAGACGATCACGCAAATGTTTACAAGATTCCTCGACATCATCAACCCCCTGTCTTCGCTTGGGAAGCAATATTCAAATCACGAGAAGATTCGCAAGCTACTTAGGGGGCTACCAAAAGTTTGGAACCCTAAGGTGACAGCCATCATAGAAGGAAATGATCTCACAACCATGACTATGGAGACCTTGATGGGAAAGCTAATGACTCATGAGCTTGACCTCAAGGACTTCGAAGAGCCTGCTCCTAAGGCTAAGGAGATCGCACTCAAAGCTCACCGACGGAGGGCTGAACCCGAAGAGACGGATGACGACAACTCAGAAGATGACGATCAAGCCCTCATGGTTCGCAACTTCAAGAGATTCCTTCGCTTCAATCAAAGAAAGAAGGAACCACAAGAAGATGAAGAAGAAGAGCCAACTTGCTACGGTTGCAAGAAGACGGGACACGTCCGAAAAGACTGTCCATTCTTAAAGAAGAGCAACCACTATGAGAAGCCACACAAGAAGACCTCCTCAAAGAAATATGCCAACACAAGCATTTGGCATGAAAGCGAAGCTAGTGACTCCGAGGAAGAAAAGAACTCTCCTCAAGATACGGCTAATGTGTGCCTAATGGCGACGTCCGACAAGGTATCAAACGAAACTCTTGACGACTTCACTTTTGATGAACTTGGCGAGGCTTTCACCGATTTACTTAGTGATCATAAAAAGGTCGTTGGTAAATACAAACAAGCCAAGGACAAAATCAAAAGTCATGAAGTCAAAATACAAAGACTTTCTCTATTACTTGATAATATTAGAGACACTACACCCAGGGATGTCACTGATGAGGTATCTAAGCTTAAGATAAGCTTACATGATGCCGAGGCACGTATTGAGCAACAAACACAAGAAATCACAACACTCAACACGGAGCTTGCAGAAGAAAAGAGCAGACACAAGATTACTATTACTAAGATACATGGTTTGAATGCTAAGATTACTGAGTTGCAAGCTGTCTCTAAGAAACTAGAGACTAAGTTAGGAAAACAGGTTGCTCAACCTCAAACCCAATCACATGAGACTCACACAAAGCATGACATCACTCATACTAGTCAACCACGTCATCCTCATGCTGCTCATAATCATACTTACATTTACACACACTTTCACAAAGGACACAAACTACATGCACATAGAAATAATCATCATATGTCACAAAAACATCATGCTACACATAGATACAATCATCACCATGTTGCACAAAGACACAATCAACATCACTCTACATATAGACAATATCATCATGCCATGCCATATAAACAATATCACCATGCCACTCCATATAGTCATCATCACCATGCTGAATCTACATATCATCACACTTCTCCTTATTATTCTACCTATAGACATCATCAGCATGCTCCTAATATAAATAGGAATGCTACATGTACTTATTGTGGTTTACATGGACACATTTCACCACAATGTAGAATTAGAAGATTAGTAGATAGAAAGATATATGCATGGTTTCCAAAAACTAACTCTTCAGGACACTCAAGAACTTGGGTACCAAAGGTCACATCTACTCTTGATGTAGGTGGACCTTCCCTCCTCAACTAAGAGTAAGTGGATTCTCGATAGTAGATGCTCGCAGCATATGACGGGAGACGCACATCTTTTCGCATCACTATCGATGAAGAGAGAAGGATATGTATCCTTCGGTAATAACCTAAAAGGTTATATTATAGGTAATGGTATTATTGGCTATTCTCTCTCTCTCCCGTAATAAAGGATGTTTGCCTAGTGACCGAGTTAAAGCATAACTTGCTCAGCATCAGTCATCTTGCTGACCAGGGTTATGATATTAACTTTGGACAAAACAAATGCCTTATTTATGATAGGTAAACAGGAGACATTGCTTTTGAAGGGGTAAGAGAGGACAATATTTATATTTTCTATTTGTCTATAGATACTAACAATGCAGGTAGATGCCTATATGCTCATAAAGATGAACGGTTACTATGGCACCAGCGTCTTGGTCATGCCAATATGGATACTATATCCAGGCTATCAACCAAGAAGCTAGTTAGAGGCTTGCCCGACATCACATTCAAAAAGGACACTGTATGTGCCGAATGTGAGTTGAATAAGGCAACCAAGTCATCTTTTTATTCCATAAACTCTGTAAGCACTACTAGACCCCTGCAACTACTCCATATAGATTTATTTGGCCCTAGTAGAGTAGCCAGTCTTGGTGGAAAACTCTATGCATTTGTTATTGTTGATGACTTTTCAAGATTTACTTGGGTTTTCTTTCTTACTCATAAAAGTGATGCTATTTAGTTTTTAAGATTTTTGTCAAGAAAGTTCAAAACGAAAAAGGGTACATGATTACTCGAATCCGAAGTGATCATGGAGGCGAGTTCGAAAATTCAGATTTTAAAAAGTTTTGTGATTCAAATGGTTTTGATCATGAGTTTTCTTGTCCAAGAACTCCCTAACAAAATGGTGTTGTGGAGCGGAAGAATAGGACTCTTGGCGATATGGCTAGAGTCATGTTGAACAAGTTCTCACTTCCGAAATATTTTTGGGCCGAAGCTGTCAGTACAGTATGCCACATTTTAAATAGGGTACTTATTCGTCCTATTACGAAGAAAACACCCTATGAGCTTTGGTTCGGGAGAACCCCAAATGTTTATTATTTTAGAGTTTTTGGCTGTAGATGTTTTATCCTTAACACCAAAGACAACTTCGGTAAATTTGATGCCAAAGGTGACGATGGTATTTTCCTTGGCTATGCTGCCAAGAGTAAAGGATATAGAGTTTTTAACAAATGCTCATTAATTGTGGAAGAGTCTACCAATGTGACTTTTGATGAAGATAACAGTCAGCAGCTACTCTTGATGATGATGTTGAGCCATCAACGTCTACTCCAATGAACACCACAACCGAAACAAATTCTCTGGAAAGCTTGCCTAAGAAATTCTCTTTCAAGCCATCACATCCAGAAAATTTGGTAATCGGTGAGGTTTCACGTGGAGTAACTACTAGATCATCATTAAGAGACTCTATTGCTAGCACTGCCTTTATTTCACAAATTGAGCCTAAAAACATTTTAGAAGCCTTCAATGATGAATTTTGGATCTCTGCTATGCAAGAAGAACTCAACCAATTCGAGAGGAGCCAAGTATGGGAACTTGTTCCTAGACCAGCTAATCACTCGATTATTGGTACTAAATGGATTTTTATAAACAAAGTGAATGAAGATGGTTCAGTCACACGCAACAAAGCTCGTCTAGTAGCCCAAGGATACAACCAAGAGGAAGGTATCGACTACGATGAGACGTATGCTCCTATTGCTAGATTAGAATCCATTCGGATGCTTTGTGCATTTGCAAATTTTCAAAATTTCAAATTATTTCAAATGGATGTTAAAAGTGCTTTATTGAATGGTTTTATTAAGGAGGAAGTTTATGTAAAATAACCCCCTGGCTTTGAAAATCACAAATTTCTCGACCACGTGTTCAAGCTAAAGAAAGCGCTGTATGGCCTCAAACAAGCCCCTAGAGCTTGGTATGAACGGCTAAGCAATTTCTTGCTTGAGAAAGGTTTTTCAAAAGGGAAAATTGACACTACACTTTTCATAAAATCTTTCAAAGACACTATTCTTTTAGTACAAATATATGTAGATGATATTATTTTTGGGTCTACTGATGAAACTCTTTGTCAAGATTTTGCCAAGTGTATGCAGACCGAGTTTGAGATGAGTATGATGGGAGAACTCAACTACTTTCTCGGGCTGCAAGTCAAACAAACGTCAAATGGAACCTTCATCTGTCAGTCGAAGTACACAAAGGACATGCTGAAGAAATTCGACCTTGACAACGTCAAGCCAATCAGTACTCCTATGGCTACTTCAACCAAACTTGAACCAGATGATAGTGGCAAACCCGTAGATCAACGTAAGTATCGAGGTATGATTGGCAGTCTACTCTATCTTATTGCAAGTCGCCCTGATATTATGTTTAGCGTTTGCCTGTGTGCTAGATATCAAGCAAATCCTAAGGAATCACACATGACCGCGGTTAAGCGTATCTTTCGATACCTTAAGGGTACGGTTACAGTGGGCCTATGGTATCCCAAGTCAACATCATTTGACCTTATTGGTTATTCTGATGCTGACTTCGCCGGATGCAAGGTCGACCATAAAAGTACGAGCGGTACGTGTCATTTATTAGGAAAAGCTTTAGTCTCTTAGTTTAGCAAGAAGCAGAATTCTGTCGCACTATCCACAACAGAAACTGAATACATCGTAGCTGAGCATTGTTGTGCACAAATTCTGTGGATAAAGCAAACCCTTGAAGACTATAATTTATCTTTCATGTATATTCCAATCTTTTGTGACAACACTAGTGCTATAAACTTGACTAAGAATCCTATTTGTCACTCACACACAAAGAACATTGAAATACGACACCACTTTTTGCGTGATCATCAGCAAAATGGCACGATTAACTTAGAATTTATTGACAATGATCATTAGTTAGCAGATTTCTTCACCAAACCATTATCAGAAGAGCGCTTCAATTTTCTTTGTCGTGAACTTGGAATTTTAGATGAAGCTGTTATAAATTAAAATAAACCTGCATAAATATCAAATATATTGTGATTCTCTCATGATGAATATGCTATAGGTACAAGCCGAAAGGGCCCTTCTGACAACAAGGCGTAAAAGCCTAAGCGACACGGTGTACTAGATCTCAGGACTACCGCTAGCTGGGATCCGGCCCCTGCAGCTAACCCATGGCAGCTTCAAAATATTGAATTACGATATAATTCCTTGTTTATTATACGGTTTATTTTCATCTATCACATGCTGAAATACTAATTTTTCATACTTTATATTACTGCTTTGAACTCACTATCTGCTATTCATCTATTTACTTATTGGATCCTTTTCTGTACTTAAACTCATGTAGTATATTGGTTTTTATCTTTACTTAACCAATTTTTGACTCAACTCAGCCTGATTCCTGTTCTGTCCCCAGGATCCGGAATTCGGACCGAACTTTGCCCCTACCAGAGTTCGGGCCGAATTCGGCCTGCCTATTCTAGAACCGGGAACAGGCTCAGCCGTTGATCCAATTGTTGATCCAATGGTCATTAATTAACCCGACCAAGAGAAACCCTCCTCTTAATTTCTGTTTCTCTTCCCTCTCCTTCCTTCTTACCACCTTTTCTACTTCTCCAACTCAAAACTCTCAAAACCCTAACCCTATTTTTTCCTTTCTAGTGCACCATTCTTCCCCAAACTCAAGGAGGAGGCTTAGTTTTCAATTCTCTTTCATAATCTTTCACTATTTTGAGGTATAATTCCTTACTTCTCTATATCTCAAATTTCTTTATTATCATCTATCTATTGTGTTATGGCTCCACGATTGCTCAACCGTAGGAAGAGACTTCGGACCGAGGGTGCGTCCTCGTCGAATGCTCCTCCTCCCGTTGAGCCGCCCGTTGCACCACCCGTTGCACCGGGTATTGAACAACAAACCCATCCGTTGTTCAATCCTCCTACGTCCCAATGATCCAAACGCTTACGATGACCGAATTTTTGTATCACTAGACGCCTCAAATGATTGGTTTAGTGATTTTCGGACACGTCCAGTATTTGCGGGACACCTCATCAACTTTACCATATTCTCACAACATGATGCACTCTTTAAAGACCTTTGTCTTGATGAACTCGTTACTTCTAATTCGGTCATTTATCGTAGTGCCATTCAAATGTTTTATTGCAACTTGACTCATGATGATACTCGCATCTATTCACGTGTTGCGGGTATTGATATCTCATTTGATGATTTTGAATTGGCCGAATATCTTGAACTTCAAGAGCCTAATTCTTGGGAAAAGCTTGTTGAAGCTAGATCCTTTATCTTTCCCGAAGGGATTTCACTAGAGAGCTTCAAGGATGACCTGTGTAGCCCTAACACACGTCCTCGTAAGCTCTTGGCAAAATTCCTCAATCCTTATTTCTATGAGCTTCATCGAATCATTTTCAACACCATTCTACCCAAAGCGGGTTCTACCGATGAAGTCACTTATTTTGAGATTTCCGCCTTGTACCATCTACACTTCTATGTTCCCTTTAACCTTCCACGCACAATGATGGATTGGATGATCAACTGTAGGAAGAAACCAAGATCTTTGGTTTATGCCTTATACCTTCCTATGATCTTTCGTGCGTTCTATGTACCCCTTGATGAGTGTCCATTCTTACCTGCCCCTGCCTTTCTCTCTAAGGCAAGGAGGCTTCAGGCGGCCATCGGCTCACCAGTAGTGTCTGAGCATTCTGATGATGAGCCAGAGGCCCCTCCTCTCGGATAGGATCCTCCTCCTCCTCCGGCCACTCTTGAGTCACTTCAGGCCATGCTTCGAGATCGTTTCACTTTGGAGGACGATCGATGGACTCAGCTGGACTATCGGACTACCTTGCAGATGAGTGCTATCAGCAACTCGCTGTATGATATTCGGTATTCCATGTCTCGTTATCCTTCCATGCCTATTCCTATGGAGCGAGATCCCGATCGTGAGGGCTTTCGTATTGATGACCCTTGGGTTCGTCGCTACATGGATCCGGAATGTGGCCATTGTGGACCCACGTCGCTCCTTTACTGATCCATCGGACGACGCCGGGCCCTCTCATGCTCAATGATAGTTTGGACTGCTACTTGAGGCTGCTACTGGAGATCTTAGATTATGTTTTCTGCATTCTGCTTTAGTTACTTTTATGTACTTGATTTGTAGTAGACTTATTATGCATTATGCTTTTGAGACTTTGGTAGTTCTATTATCAGTTTCTATGTCATTATGACTCTTGGTCATTATCTCATATGCAGTTTCTTCTCCTTTACGTGTGTTTTGCTAGTTATCATTTATCTATCTCACATTACTAAATGCCAAAAGGGGGAGTTATGTGTATATTCTGTTTCTGTTTGTTTGGTTTATATGTGCTTTTGGAAGAATATTATTAACAGGCCAACAAAGATTCACAGTATTGTTTATGGGGGAGCTACTCTTAACCTCGGCACTTATTATGGGGGAGCTATGTCGTTACATGTGTCCATGTATGGGTATTGAATATACAATTATTATTTTGTCAATTATCAATATGGGAGAGATTGTTGACACAAAGTCACAGTCAACCAAATATTGATAACATTGACTAAATAATACTCGTGATAATTCAATACGACACACGACGATAATATTCTGCTCAAGCCAGACGACAACTCAGTTGTGCAAATAGAAGTCATTTTCGCGTCTGTACTTTTATATTTATTGAGTCTAGAATGATTGTAAGCTGAGTTACGCTGGGCTCCTGAGATTCAACCCACAACCTATCCTAAATCCTTAAAGCTCCACATACCAACTTGGCCCATTGGACCCTTAGACCAATTCTGTGCTCTAGAGACAGAGTTCGGGCCGAACTCTGTCCCCTAAAAATCAGCACCCTAATTTTTAGGGTTGGCTGGTTGCTAGTTGTCCAACGGCCAAATTTTTGAAAATTTCTACCAGAATTCTGGCCGAATTCTGCCTGTTAAAAACCTATAAATAGGCCAAGAATTCTCTCATTTTCAATCATCCAATCTTCTCTTCTCTTCTCTCTTAAGCTCAATATAAGCCATACCCTTCTCATCTACTAGCCATAAGTTTCCTAAGTCTTGAGTGCTTAGCATCTCTTAGTTAGGAGTCTTGTGCAAGAGTTCAAGAAGTAGCTTAGAAAATTCCAAGCATCGCCACTGCGATCCGTTGTAAGAAGTTGACGTGCTCTTCTGAAGTAAAGGCACGGGGTGTAACTACTATTTCACAAATAGTAGATTTAATCCCGAGCTAGAGTTCTCAGGCCTGGACTAGTCCTCCACGAGGGAAATCAGGTTAAAATCGGCTGTGTTTGCGTATGCTCTCTTGCTCCGTATTTATTTTTCGTATTTACTCTGATTAATTTTAGATCGTGAAAGAGTTGATTTTTTAATTGGTTATTATTGCTATAACTCTATTCACCCCCCTCTAGAGTTGCCATATGTTCTTCATGATCGGTAGCTTACTTTATTTAACTACCAGTCGACCAGACATTATGTTTAGTGTTTGCTTATGTGCACGTTTTCAAGCTAATCCTAAGGAATCACATTTGTGCGCAGTTAAGCGTATCTTCTGATACCTTAAAGGTACTTCTTCTGTCGGCTTATGGTATCCCAAAACTATGTTATTTGACCTAATCGGTTATTCTGATGCTGATTTTGTCGGATGTAAAGTACATAGAAAAAGTACTAGCGGCACATGTCATTTCCTAGGTAAAGCTTTAGTCTCTTGGTTTAGTTAAAAGTAAAATTCTGTTGCATTATCAACAACAGAGGCTGAGTATATCATCGTAGGACGTTGTTGTGCACAAATTTTGTGGATGAAACAAACCTTAGAAGACTATGGATTGCATTTTTCACACATACCCATTTTCTGTGATAACACTAGTTCTATTAATTTGACTAAGAATCTTGTATGTCATTCTCGTACTAAACATATCGAGATTCGACATCATTTTCTTAGAGATCATCAACAAAATGGATATATAGACCTTGTATACATAGACACACAGAATCAATTAGCTGACATACTCACAAAATCTTTAGCGGAAGATCGTTTCAACTATTTACGTCGAGAATTAGGAATTTTAGATATCAATAATATTAATTAATTTTGTTTTATTAATTATTTATTTGATACTCATAAACTGTTTTTGAGACAAGCCTAAAAAGAATCCGTCTGTCACCACGACTACGGTCGAAGCGAAGCGGTATTTAAGAGTTCCTCGGTGAACCTCCGTTAGCTGGGACAGTACTCCTATAACTAATCTGAGACAGATGCTGAGTAAAGAATATTAATTTGTAAAATAATATTAATTATATTATCTTGAGATTTAAAATTACTAAACTTTGAATTAAGTATTTGAAACGAATTAATGAAAAAGAATGTGGCCTCATTTGAATTTGTTTTATATATATATAGCCAGGCAACCCTTGGCGAATTCGGCCCGAGTTCAGGTCCGAATTCGGTCAGAGTTAGCCTGGGTATTTATATATACCAGCACTAACCCGAGGCTTCCTTCTTCTTCATTCTTCTCCCACATCCTCATACCAGCAGCTCTGCCCCTCCGAAACCCTAGTTCTTCTCCATCATTGTTCTTCCAATCCTTATGGAGTTTCTCGTCAAAACTTTGGATTCGTGCGGAGATCATCATCCTCTACAACATATCCAATTCTTGGAAGGTATAATCCCTTCTTTCCTCCACTTTTCAATACTTAAGGTTTGTAGAAATTTTTTGGAAAAGATTGCCTAAGTTCAATCCCTTCAAGAAGAAGAAGACCAATGCCAGTGAAGAGGCACCGTCTTCAGATTCGCATACGGATTGCCTCTTTTCTCCGGTTCAATCGGACGATAGTACGTCGGATGAGTTTTATTTTAAAACTTCCGATCAAGCATTATTGTGGTACGCCGATTTTATCATGCGTACTATTTGTACCGGATCACCGATTAAGTGGACTGTCTTTTCGGATCATCGCCCTTATTTTGAGGCATTAGGGTTACAATATTTTGTCACCTTGCAATTCCCCATTGCCACTAATGCCATTAGATTATTCTATTGTAATTTTGTATTAGACACTTTTACAGCGAGGACACGTGTCGGAGGAATTGATATCGAATTTACTGATAAACGTTAGCAGAAATACTTGGTATCCCAAACGAAGGTGCCCCGCTCGATGACATCACTGATTTTGATTTCCCCGATGGTACGACACTCGTTAGTTTCAAGAATGAACTTTGTGCGCCCGCACGCGTTCTTCCTGGAAAGTTCAAGGCTAATAACTTGAACTTGTTTAACTACGAATTACATCGCATCATCTATTCCACCTTACTTCCAAAATCCACTTCTAATGATGATGTCACTGAACTTGAGCTTTCTGCTCTTTATCATATTCTTGAGGGGATTCCTTTTTTCGCCCCTAAGACTATCATTCAGATGATGGGTAGATGTCGCGGGAGAGACCGCAACCTATCTCATGCGATGCTTATTCCTCATATTTTTTAGAGATTTGATATTGATTTATCTACTTGTGCTTGTCGACCCCGAGCCCAAGTTTTTCAAACTCTCTCGTCGCAGCATTGCATCTGTTCCTCCACCTACTGCACCTACTCCGACTGCTCCCACAGCACCTGTTCCTCCTCATTCTTATCCTATGACATTTGAGGGTATCCATCAGTACTAATCAGATCTGCAGTCTTTTTATGTTGAGACCTCTAGGGAACACGAGTTCCGTGATGTGACTCGGTTCCAGGCGATTGCCAACTCCTTCGCCGATCTGAGGTTTGTGCAGACGGGTCATTCTGCTAGCTCTCTGCCTCGAGACCCTTCTTTTTCTGGCTACCACATTGACGACGAGGCGGTTCACTCTCTGTTCCAGCCAGGGAACGCCTATGATTGGTATCGTACCGCTGGTGCCACTCCTCGCACTTCTGGTGCTGGTACTTCTAGAGCTGGTCTTTCTGGACATGCTGGAGCTGCAACTGATGTTGATGATGATGATGATGAGTTTTGAAATGTTAGATTATTGAGACTGTTACTTTTGTCTCATGTTTACTTGGAAATGCTTCGACATTCCAAGATTATATCAGTATTTTTTTTACACTTTTTCTAGTATGTGACTATTCATGGACATGGTTTTTTTATTATGCCTTAGTTTTGGCATTTTAGTCTATTATTCAGCACTTTATATGTTTCAGTATTATGGTAGCACTATCTATCTTTTGCTGCTTCATACTTTCTCAAATACTGCCTGTGACAAATACATGCCTGTGTTGTGTTCTCTAGACTATCTGTTTTCTTTTACTGTTTATACCATGCCTGTATAGCTTATTCCTATATTTTTTTATTGTGTTTCTTCACTGTTTGTTACTTATGCATTGATTGCGGGGGAGCTTTCTCTTTTGCAATTATTTTGCTAAGTGACAACGGGGGAGAAATAAGGATCTAACATTTTTGTGAATACAGATTATGAACAATTTCTTTTTTGTTACTATTTTGAATTGATTCCAAGCTTAGATGTTATATCGGCAAGGTTTGTCAATTATCAAAATGGAGGAGATTGTTGGCCCATTGGTCATGGTCAAACCTGATTTTAATAATTGATCAAACTCTGTCGCGATATAAATACAAGTCAACTCAGATGTTTACCTACGACGTTTTGGACACTGCTCAACAATGGTTATCAACAATGTTCAAGACTGAAGTCGTTTGCCATTCAGAATGTACTTCCTGTTAAGCAATATAATTTTATATTTTATTGAGTCTAGGAATACATTGTACACCGAATCGTACTGGCAAATAGGCTATCCTAAAACGTTTTTCAAAACCATCATATTCTTTTACAAATGACCTATGTTTTTGAAAAACATTCTTTTTACAAAAAGCTTCTGAAGGATTGTTCAAAAAGCCAAAATTTATTTTCTCCAAAAATGAACTGGCAGAACACCAGGAGAACTCGGGCCGAGTTCGGCCAGAGTTCGGCCATTTGGAACGTTAGTGAACGTTGGATTTTTGAACTTGGTCATCCTTTAGTTACGGTTTGTTACAAAGAGTTCTGTCCGAATTTTGCCCGAATTCTGTCAGAGTTCTGTCTTTGGAAAAGCTATAAATAGAGAAGCATTTCGATCATTTCAACACACCAATTCACTTTCAATCTCTTCTCTTCTTAAGCTTACATTCTTCCAAAGAGTTTTTAGAAGCTTTCATTTTCAAATCCCAAGCCAGTTACAATCCTCTAGTCGATTTGCCAGTGCAGTGCGGTCTAGAAGTTTCAAGAGCGATTGTAATCAAAGGCTTGATAGAAGATTCAACTCTTCACAATTGAAGTTGGACGAGTTCTTCGTATCAAAGCTCGCGTCTATAGAAGTTGCAAGTACTTCGTATGAAAACTTACGGGATTTTCTAATAGTGGATTCAACTGGAAGCTAGAGTTCTTCCGACTGGACTAGTCCTCACAAGAGAAAAACCAGTATAAATCTCGGTGTTTGAGTTTGCCTTCTGATCACTTTTAAATTCTGTCATTTACTTTTGTGATTATTATTTTATCTGTGATCTAACTGCTAACAAGTTTTTAATTAGCAATATTCTGCTGCCTACTCTATTCACCCCCCCCTCTAGAGTATTCTGCTTTACGATTTCGTTCCTACACGTGTCAGCATCAAGTAAAGTAATCTAAAGCAGGAAATATAATCCTAAACAAGATATGAAATGATCAGAGAATGTACTCGCCTGAATTGGTTGGAGTCGACGTGCGCGACACGTACGTGTCGACACGAGGTAGGTACAATGCTATGCTCCACAGAGGGTCCCAAATGACACGGGCAGTCCCAATGAGTCCAGAATATTCCAAATAGCCTAGTTTGGTATATAAAAGTCTAAAATCAGGGTTTGGTACGATAATCAAATCAAGAAATATGAAATGACTTTAATAGTCACGATTAATAATTTCAGAGGAAAAAATATAATTAAATAAATATAATAATTTTTTTTGGAAATCCTTTATAATGTTAAAAACTATATCTGTATTAATCAACATATTTTAGATAATATTTCAAAACACATAAAATCATTTTTGTACTAATATTCATATTTTGTCAAATATGAATTTAGGTCAAAAACTTAATAAATATATTTTATAATATTTGTAGTTAGCCCAATACTTGAAATGAATGTTTTTAATATAATAAAACTTTTAGGCTAAAACCATATATTAATTTGACAAAAGCTATAATAATATTATAGGCTTCCAAAATATTTTATCCAAACCAGTATAATATTTCGTCACCAAAATAAGTTTAGGAAATTATTTACTAACCATTACATAGTAAGTAATCTAATAAATACATAATATCCAATAAATAATATATTAATGGTAATTACAAATCTTAAAATCTAATTATTAACTAGAGTAATACCAACAAGAATTTGTAAGTAATAATTATAAAAATAACAATAAATACCCTCATTACTACCACCATTATAACTATATATAAATTAATATATAAACTATTATATTAACTAATATATAAACTAATATATATATATATATATATATAAATTAATATATAAACTAACATATATAACTAATATATAAATTAACATATATAACTAATATACTAATGTCACAGAAAATGGGGGGTCCGATCCCCAATTCAAAAGATTGGAGAGGCTCACAGAGGGGAGTTCGTGTGCGTGGGTGGCAGAGCGCGGGGTTTGGATCTCGCCGGCGGGAGGCGCACGGCAGATCTGGAGGTCGGGGCTCCGGCGATTCGGTCGGCGACGCCGACCAGGGTGGACTGGGCAGCGACGACGGGATCCGATCAGGTCTTCTCTCTCACTCTCTCTCTCTCTCTATGATTTGGTGGTGGTGGTGGCTATCGGTGGTGGTGGTGGTGATGTTGATGGTCGAAAATATTGGGTGTCGGGATGGTCATTTTGGCAGTGGTGGGGACGGTGGTTTGATGGCAGGGGCGGCGGCGTGTGTCTTGGTGGTGGCGGAGGTGGCTTGTTGTGGTGGTGTATGGTGGTGACTATTTGGTGGAGGTGACAGAGCTGGGTGGACGCAGTGGAGGCGATGGCCATGTGTTGGCCGAAGTTGGCCGAGAATGGCCTGGAGGGAAGTGGTGGTAGCAAGCTCCGACGATGGTCGGAGAGATGGCAGCAATGGCTTTGGCCAGGAAGACAGTAGGTCGGGATGGAAAAAATGGGGGTGGCGGCTGCAAATAAATACCTAGGGATTAGTTCCTTGTTGCATTGGGAAGAGGGCCTATATATAGGGTAGGTTGGGGAAAGCCCTAAAAATGTAAAATGTAATAGAAATTAGGAAATTATTAAGGGAAAACTAACATACTAACATAATGCTAACTGCTAACCCTAACTGCTAACCCTACCATTATCACCATCTACTGTTTAATTAGCACTAATAATTATTAGCTATAAATAAATTAATTAATTACTAGTTAACACTAATTTAACAAATGGGCTAATTACAATTTAGCCAAGATTTTCTAATTACTAAAAAAATACTAATTTATTCACTTAATTATTTAAATATATTTAACAATCATTTATTTAGTAAATAATATATTTTGAAATTTCGAAATTCAATAAATGTTTTCCATATAGAACAATAATTAAAACTTATTGATTTTAAGGAATGGTCAGAAAAATTCCAATAGGATAAAATCGTATGAAATAGTAGACCAAAACCAACAAGGACCGATAGCAATCACGGTCAAAAATTGTTTTCTCAAAATTAGAATTTGTACGTTCTTCGAGATTCAGAAAATTTAGAGTTTTAAAAAAAATACAAAATTCAAAAATAAAATAAAAGAAGAATTTAAGAAATCAATTAACAGAGGTTACAAATCTACCCTCCTTAAAAAAATTTCGTTCTCGAAATTAAAGGTTGGCAAGGGAGTTAAAACATGATAGAAATTTAGGCAATAACTCCGATGCGATCAAAAGACAACGACCACGGCACGATCAAGATAATCAACTCGAAATTGTTTAGACACGATTATTGATTTGGCACGATAGAATCATAGTATGATCAACATTGTTTATACACAAATTAGAAATAAATTTAGGTTATATAGTCATGATTTTAATCACGGCTAAGAGAAACGGATGGAGAACGAAATTCGAGTATAGCACGATCAATAGAATCTAGGCTCGATAAGATTAGAGTTAAAGTCGCACAAGCACGATCAAAATCAAGACCTGGTATGACCAAGGATAAGATTTTGGCACAATCAAGATACATAATTAAAGCCTTATAGGCACAATAAGAAATCTGATGGAGAAGACTAATTAAGTCGTGAATCAGGGCTCGGTCGTGATTAGAATTTCGAAAATGATTTAAATCACTTAAGCACGATCAAGGATAAAATTTTCAAGCACGATTCAGAGGCAAAATCGGTACGATAGTCATGGTCGTTAAAATCACGACCATGGGATTCATAGTAGTCTAGTCATGCCAGGTCATCTAGGCATGACTAGTCACAAGGAGTTCAGATATAATCAGGAAGTAAATCATGGTCAGAAAAGAGTTTAGGTGCCAGTGTTAAAATCCGAACATGATCATAATCATTAGTTCGACACGATCGAAGATAAAGTCAGTCTAACCTTGGTCAAATAGTATTTAGATATGATGAAGAGTATGGTGGTAGAATAGGCATAGCCTACCATCAATTTCCTGTACGATCAAGAATAGTATGAAGCTTAATCGTGATTGGAACAAGATTTAGTCATTTTCAAGAATGAATCAGAGTTTTATGCACGAGTGATATTGGTATCGAAGTTTGATTACGATCAAAATTAAAATATTGACACGACGAAGAATAGGGCTAATCAATATTTGAATTTAGGTTCGAAAAGAATAAAATCGAGATTTTTGTGCACGAGCAACATATGATAGAGATCCAGGTCATGATGGAATTCAAATAAATTGAGTACGGTCAAGGATCAAGACTATTGGTACGATAAGGGGTACTATTCAAAGAAAAATCAAAAGTTCAAGAACGAATGTCAATAGCATTGAAATCCATTCATATATATATATATATATATATATATATATATATATATATAAAGAATATTTAGTCTCGATACGATCTAAGTTGATGAATTCTGGAAAATCAAGATTTGGGCAATATGAAGGACAAGGTCATCGAAGTCTGAGCACGAGCATACAAGGATGGAGATCCTGGTCACAATTAAATTTAATTTAATTGAGTACAACCCAAGATATTAATATGATAAGAAAAGATGATCAAAGTCGATTGGTCGTGGTTAAGGGAGCTAGGATTCAATGATATTGAAAACCCTTAAAGGGTGATTCAAATATATGGAATAAGTCAAATTCCTCCTTTTGATAGAAAAACAAGAGGCAAGATTTCGTAGGTAAGTCAAGTTAATCATCTGTCTCTGATTTCATTAAGTTTATCTGGTCATAATTTGCCAATCGCATCTTCACCTCACAAGTTCTGATATGAAAAATTAACCTTTATATGCCTACCACCAAGATTCTATAACCTTCAGTCATCTAAGCCTTTACCATGATCACCGTAGACAAAATTTCCAAATTCTAAAACATTTTCCATGAAGCATACCCCTCTTATTTAGGAATCAACACTTATTTATTTAATCAAATTTCTAAATTATTTCACCTCGTTCTAAATTAGATCCGAAACCTCTAAATCCAGCTTATAAAATCCTTGAACTTGTTTAAATCGAGTCTCGTATTTACTCAACTCCATTAACACTATGTCATACAAAATTTATTCTTATTTATAAATCAACCTTCATATTTTTTCAACGTTCACCTTTAAATATTATCCTTTTTGAATTCTATAATTTCCCCAATCATCAAAAATAATTCATATAACTTAAAATCGTTGTGTTCTCTCTGTCTCCAGTCACCCTCTTACAATATCTAGTTCAATTTTGTATAATCATTGAATACAATTAAATTCTCTTTTCTATTACTAAATTTCTACATAGCCTTAGAGTAGAAGTTCCCAAGAATCAATAACCAAGATTTTCTAAGTTCTCAAAACTAGGTTGACCCTGAATATCCTCATTAGTTTTTGAAAAACATCCATGAATTACTCATAACCAAAATTTTCTGTGATTGTTTCTAAATCGATAACATTTATCTCTCGATTTTATTCTAAACCTTTACCACATCTCCATCTCAAAATTTTCATATTTGACATCCAACATTTTGATTCCTACAAAATCATCATATGATAACCAATTACGTCATTTTCGAACTAGATGATTTACGTCACTTCCTCAACATTTTTTTAGGTAAAATGATATAAAGATTCAAGGGTTTCAAAGTATAGCTGACAGAATTAGATACGAGATAGGGAATTGATGTAATCAGGACAGTTATATAAGACAAAGAATGGTGGTAATAAAATATTGACAGGAAGAGAAATGATAATAGAATCTGTTTTGTTTATCTGTTTAAAAGAATGAACCATTTTGAAACCAGAACTATAATATCAAATCCAAAATATGGTCTAGAAAAAATTATCGATTCATTGTATTATGAAGAAATTCATAGCAAGAAGTTACACAATGGTTCATAATAACAGCTAAAGCTACTCCTACTCCTACTCCTAAGTTAAATAATGTGAAGCAAAACCAAACAAAACAAACAATAATTAATTTTTTTGAAAGAATGGAACAAAAGTAGAGAAAATATGTTCAAAAGCATTTAGGTACAATCTGATAATCATATGCGTTTATCCAAAATCATGGTACTCTAAATCCTTGTCATACTAGTAAGCAAGGCTACGATAATCACAGGGTCCTCGACTAAGACACATACCTCTAGAATCATGGTATTTAAAATTTTTGCGATGCCGCTAGCTTTGCTGTGAAAACCTTAAATTCCTACACCTGAGAAATATATCCAAAATCAGACCATATGTCCTCACCATGCTGTCTAATGTGACTGTAGAAGACTAGATTCCATAACTAAGATGACCTAGCCCATATAATTTCATCTTGACAAATTTTTTTAATCAACAATGGATACCAAAAATCAAATTTATTAACAAACCAAGAAAGGTAAATATAAACTGTAAAAATCAAATTTTGAGATATTTTATAATGAGATTCTCTAGGTTCATCCCAGAAATCTCTCAAGGAATCCTAACTATGATTGAGTACCTTCAAAAATATATCCTAATCCTACTGCAGGCTGTAGTGATACTCTAGTTCGAATATCACTACATAAACTCGACCTGCATAGGCCACCACTAAAACGTGTCACGACCCGCACCCTAGAGTAAGGGCACAAGCCATGGGTACGTCCAGCCTACGTCGCAGTGTCGACGGTAGAACGCTGTCCTAGGTCAAACATCTAACAATATAAAGGTACCTGTACAGTATATACACTCCGAATGGAGGTGACATAGCAAATACAGTCTCAATCACATCTAAGATAGAGCATGATAAAAGATAGATAAAACATGAAATCCACAAAGAGATACAGCAGATAGAAGTCTAAGTGTCTAAGATACACAAACCCAGAAAATTATCTCAAATATCAAATACAGTAATCCATAGAGTAAATACAGCTCAAGACAAATGAAAACAAAGTAAGAAAACACTAGCTATCTTTACAACCTCTACTGCGTCTCCTCTAGGCTAGCAGGCAACCTCCAAGCTATCTGTAAAATTTATCAACAGGTCCAGTCAGGACAGGAGCGAGTACAGTACATCTCAACAAATCATAACAGGCTAGGAAATATAATCATGCTAGAGAGTAAGATACAGGAAACTAGAGAACAATCATGATGAAAAACAAAGACTGTAAGTAAATAGATACAATATATAGAGAACTATCAGTGACTAGTGATTCAGAGCACAAGATGGTTATATAAACGATATGATGTTGCACACGAGTAATCTAATGAGGTTGTACATGAGTAATCTACTGGATTGATTACATAACCACTTCTACTCCCCCGCCCCAATCAATACACAAGGATCTAGCCAAGTTATGTTATTGTACACAAAATATAGTCGTACACGAAGATCATGTGAGCACATGAGTATACATTATTTCATACGATTTGTACACGAAAAGCACGAACACAAGGAGTACACGATGCTCATGATAAAGTACACGAACACGAAATACCCGATGTATCCGCTAAGGGGATAACATCACACGACAAGATCCATATAGTACTAATCCGTGTTACCAACGTGTCAGCATCAAGTAAAGTAATCTAAAGCAGGAAATATAATCATAAACAAGATATGAAATGATCAGAAAATCTACTCGCCTGAATTGGTTAGAGTTGACGTGCACGACACGAACGTGTCGACACAAGGTAGGTACAATGCTATGCTCCACAGAGGGTCCCAAACGACGACACGGGCAGTCCCAATGAGTCCGGAATAGTCCAAGTAGCCTAGTTTGGTATATAAAAGTCTAAAATCAGGGTTTGGTACGATAATCAAATCAAGAAATATGAAACGACTTTAATAGTCGCGATTAATGATTTTAGAGGAAAAAATATAATTAAATATAATAATTTTTTTTGGAAATCCTTTATAATGTTAAAAACTATATCTGTATTAATCAACATATTTTAGATAATATTTCAAAACCCATAAAATCATTTCTGTACTAATATTCCTATTTTGTCAAATATGAATTTAGGTCAAAAACTTAATAAATATATTTTATAATATTTGTAGTTAGCCCAATACTTGAAATGAATGTTTTTAATATAATAAAACTTTTAGGCTAAAACCATATATTAATTTGACAAAAGCTATAATAATATTATAGGCTTCCAAAATATTTTATCCAAACCAGTATAATATTTCCTCACCAAAATAAGTTTAGGAAATTAATTACCAACCATTACATAATAAGTAATCTAATAAATACATAATATCCAATAAATAATATATTAATGGTAATTATAAATCTTAAAATCCTAATTATTAACTAGAGTAATACCAACAAGAATTTGTAAGTAATAATTATAAAAATAACAATAAATACCCTCATTACTACCACCATTATAACTATATATAAATTAATATATAAACTATTATATTAACTAATATATAAACTAACATATATAACTAATATATAAACTAACATATATAACTAATATACTAATGTCACAGAAAAAGGGGGGGTCCGATCCCTAATTCAGAAGAATGGAGAGGCTCACAGAGGGGAGTTCGTGCGCGTGGGTGGCGGAGCACGTGGTTTGGATCTCGTCGACAGGAGGCGCACGACAGATCTGGAGGTCGGGGCTCCGGCGATTCGGTCGGCGACGCCGACCAGGGTGGACGGGGCGGCGACGACGGGATCCGGTCAGGTCTTCTCTCTCACTCTCTCTCTCTC
>JANAVB010021595.1:925402-1010402 GCA_029216955.1 Iris pallida | reverse complement strand
TTTATTTATTGAATAGTTACGATTTGCAATATTTTGTGTTGTTTTGAGTTATTGTAGTATTGGACCACCCCCTACACTAGTATAAAGACCCTAAAAAGTTAGTTAGAATATTGTGTCACCACACACTGGTCTCCTATGCTAAAGTCATCATTTGGCTAGGTGTCCAGTCAGAAAGTCGTGTCGCACAACTAGTGTTTTAGTGTTTAACTTAGTATGAAAACAAATTTTATGTATTATTTCTATAGTGACGAGTCACCAGGCATTTTTAGCATTTCTATCACTACCTTGCTTTACTAAAGGCAAGTACCTCTACAAACTTTACATACTGCTATAACAATAAACTGTGATTTCCAACCATGTTAAATGCTGATCCTTGGGGTAGCAAGTTAAATCTTCACATGTTGTATTATTTTTATGTCCCTACCATGCTTAGGACAGTTTTTACCTCTCTCACATGTTTAACAATGGGTTAAGGGAAAACTGTTAGTAGAGTACGTGATCATGCCCCCTTCTCCGTATGTATTTACCGTGCACGGTTACATTCTATATGTAACTTTGTCGTATGTTCTGATCCAGCATTTGTGTATGGAAATACATCGATGCCGTTAGTGCACATATGTGCATTCTAGAAAACTTGATATGTACTGTTGTACATCCTATTTACCTATTGACCGATCACGTACATGCTACGATTTTAAACTTTTAAACAAATATATGTTGCCATTTCTAAAAGAACCAATTAAACCATGATATGCTATGATTCCAGTTTATTACACTCCTGTTCATTTCATATTTTGTATATTTAGTTTGTTAGAATCAGTACTTGCTCCCGTCCTGACAGGATAACGTTGTAGGTATACTTACTGAGGAGGAGTTGCATTACGATTCCTATTATGGAGTTGCTGACGAGGACCCGGCTTTATCTTACAAGGATGCACCTACGGGGAAACTCGTCTAGTTTGCGTAGTTGCTCAGGATATTTGAGAGTAGTCATGTATTAGACTACGTATTTTGTATCTGGACCTGTATCCAGTTTTATATTTTGGACTTGTACTTGGAACTTACTTATATACGTGTCGACTTTTGTGTTTGGAACATTTCTGACTCTTTATTACATATAGAACTGTTAGCACACTTTAGTCTTATCTTGTTATCTTTAGAACAGCTTACTACGTTTTATCCCAAGCGTAGGTTGGACATGACTCGGCCCGGCCCAACAATTTGGGTAGCGGATCGTGACAAGGTATTTGGATCCTGATGCTGCATTTGCCGACCCTTGTCGCTCTGCCAGTAATCCATCGAATTTGTCGGTCCATCCTGTTCTCCTGCTCCATGATAGCTGTGGTCTACTACTTTATGATGCTGCTGATGCACTCTAGTTATGTTTCTGGTCTTTAGTTTTATTTCATACACTATAGTTTATGTATGCAAGTTTTACCTGCTGGATTATTAAATTGCTAGTTTCACTGTTAAGTTTGGTTATGGTTATGTTATGTGTTTGATCTTTCACTTTTTCTATTTTTATATCCCTTTACGGAGGAGCTATGCACTATTTTGCTAATGACAAAGGGGAGAAAAATAGCGTACTATGTGATATTGTATTGAGATGTGATATTGTATATGCATTGTATCTATCTGCTGTGCTTGGATAAATCTTATGTACTAGGACGAAAATATTCATTTGCGGGGGAGCCACTTCATACTTGCAAAAGATCTTCTCTCCTTCAACATGTGTCCAGGTATGAATATTAAGACATACAAATATCAATTTGTCAATTATCAAAATAGAGGAGATTATTGACCCAAATTGGATCACAGTCAACCTGATTTAGATAATTAACAACTAATATCTGATATGATCTAATACGACACATCAAGTTCAAGATAGAACATCACCTGATATCTGATATGATCCAATACGACACATCAAGTTCAAGACAGTTGTATTACAAATATAATTGGTTCTCAGTCTATAATTTTTGATTTATTGAGTCTAGGAAAATATGTACATAGAGTCGCACTATGTCATCTCAACCCCTAAACATATTTCTCCAAGCTCCACCATACAAACAAACCAATTCCTGAACAAAACCAAACCACCCTGACCCATATAAGGCTTCTGGTCGGAGGCAGACCAAACTCGGTCTAAAATTAAACTCGGGCCGAACTCGGGCTCCTTAAAATCAACAACCTAATTTTTAGGACCACCTTGCTGCGAGCTGTCCAACGTTCAATTTTTTTGAATATTTACGACAGAACTCTGGCCGAACTCTCCCTCCCCTAACTAGTACAAATAGAGTTTGATTCTTCTCATTTCAAATTACCTCTCACTCTAAAGCTTTCAATCTTCTAAGCCTTATATGTTCTAAGCCTTACTCTTCCAAATCCCCTGGCCGTAAAACTTCCTTAGCCCCAAGGTGCTTAGTGCGATTCAGCTAAAAGTTTTATGCAAGAGTTGAAAAAAGTCACATGGAAAATTCCAAGTTTCGCATCTGTGAAGTTGAAGTATTCAAGCGCTTTAGATTAAAGGCTCGTGTTTGTAAGAAGTTGGCGTGCTCTTCGGACTAAAGGCACGTGTGTACCCTGTTTCATAAATAGTAGATTTAAACTCCGAATAAGAGTTTTCAGGCCTCAACTAGTCCTCCACGAGGGAAACCAGGATATATCGCTATGTTTGCATTTTTTTCTTCTAAACTTTTATACTTTTCGCATTATTACTCTCTGATTATATATTCTCTTAGTAGTTATTTTTTGGACTTAGCATAGAGTTATTTTTAATTGGTCCTTATAGACACAAACTCTATTCACCCCCCTCTAGAGTTGCCCACACGCTACTTCAATTGGTATTAGAGCTATGGTCTCTTGATAAAGGATTAACACCCTAGAGCTGATCTATTGCAACCATACAACCCATTTAAACCAACCACGGTGAAGGACAGTCCACTCATAGGCCACCCGTATTTGATGGAACCAACTACACTTACTGGAAGACACGAATGAGTTTTTATTTGAAATCTCTAGACTTTGACTTATGGACCATAGTTACAGATGGTTATAAGAAGCCTGCTAGACTTGTAGTTGATGGGAACTTCATAGAGAAATCTCATGACAAATACACCGATCCAGAAAAGAAACAGGCTAGTCTAGATGCTAGGACTATTAATGCTTTCTTCTGTGCTATAGACATGATTGATTCAACATGGTAACTACGTGTTTACTTCACACAGTATGAAAGTTTCTAGAAGTGACTCATGAAGGAACCACTCAAGTCAAGGAATCAAAAATTAGTCGACTAACACAGGAGTATGAAGTATTCAAGATGAAGCCCAACGAGACGATCACACAGATGTTTACCAGATTTTTTGACGTCGTCAACCCTCTATCTTCCCTTGGAAAGAACTACTCCAACCATGAGAAGACACGTAAGATGCTAAGGGGACTAACGAAGAACTGGAATCCCAAAGCCACTGCAATCATCGAAGGCAACGATCTCACTACCATATCTCTGGAGACTATGATGGGCAAACTAATGACACATGAGCTCGACCTCAAGGACTTTGAAAAATCTACTCCAAAGGAAAAAGAAATCGCTCTAAGAGTTCATCGCTGAAAGACTGCTCCAGATGAAACAGACGATGATGACTCAGAATGTGACGATCAAGCGCTCATGGTTCACAACTTTAAGAAGTTCCTACAGTTCAACCGAAGGAAGAAGGAACAACAAAATGTCGACGATGAAGAGCCTACCTGCTATGGTTGTATGAAGACGGGGTACGTCAAGAAAGACTGTCCTGCAGCAAAGAAAGGGAGCTAATGTCACGACCCGCACCCAGTATTTAGGCATGAGCCGTGGGTACGTCCAGCCTATGCGCAGAGTCGGCGGTACTACACTGTCTAGTCATCTCTACATTTTAAACACAACCACGTAGTTTATATTCATTTGCATAATGTAAACCACATCAACAAATAGGATCAAACAAGATGAATTTTATATAATAACCACAGTTTGTAGAGAAGGATAATAAATGATCTGACAAAACTCCAAGATAGATTAAAATGTACTAAAGTGACATAGTCTCCAAAGAAAATGAAATGTACTAGTGAACATCCACAAATCAACTCATGAATCTTAAAATGGAAATAATATCTAAAAGTCTCAAACTAAACAAATATGTGAGAATACTAAATAAAGTCTACTAAAAGCCATCTATAGTGGGTAACTCCGTAAAAGCAGCCTCCAGTTCGTCCTATGCACCAAAATCGGGATCTGCAGTTGCTCATAATATGTGGTACAGAAATCCTCTAACTCATCACCTAAAAATATTGGTTTTCTAGTTAGGATTGGAACAAGCATACAAACCGAAAAACCATTCGCAACTTAATAGATCCGACAGTGCATAAAAATATCATATATGGAAGAAACTAGAAAGTAAGCTGATGATATGGTATACCTCGAATGAAAGCATGGATCGCAGAACATGGTATGTCAACTAGAAAGAATGCAAAAACATAATGACATGGCAAATGGTGAAATGTAAAGAAACAATAAAAGACAACTATCTAAGTGTGTTGAAATATCTGTTTCGACGTATGAACGGCTAGGGGGTAAATCAGGCACCCCGCACGTGAAATGTGCGACTGCTATTCTCCACGAAAGACACAGGAGATAGAAAGGGTAGTTCACACGTCTACTAAGATATTTGTCCTTCCCGACCATTATAGATGGGCCTAGACAAGTCACGAAACACAAAGGTAAGATAAGACAAGGATATAATAAATGGAGGTCCATGATACTATCTCGTGTGTCCATCGCGTCATCAAGTAAATGAGCATATGTATAATATGTACTGAAAAAACTATCAAAATTGAGAGCAATCGGAGAGTGCACTTGCCTGTGGTCCTGAGCTGTGGGTACTGGCCAGAAGCTGAGTCAAAGTCTCCAAAACCTATATTATGAATTAATTGGATTAATAGATGTAAATAAGAGTTTAACCGCCAATCCTATCTACTTGTTATTAGGCTTCTAGTTTCTGTTTTTAACCCTTATAGGTAGACTTGTCTACAGTTGTTACTAAACAATACTTGCCACCCTCATTTTCCCTAATTTGATTCCATAGATATACCTATATTGGCTGCCTACTCATTACCCTGGCTTGTATATACCTGCACCTATATAACTGCTTATTATGATCAGAGGTATTTAGGCCTACCTACATAAATACACCATACACATCTACTTGGTCACTGTTCATGGCTTTATGTCTAGTGTGATTCACAAGTTGGTTTACACTCTACACCAAGCACATAGGTACTTAGCCTATTTGTTACATGTGTGCACATGGATATCTGATCTCGATACTTGAGTCTGTCTCTCATAGTTTTTGGAGTTCACAGAGTATATTACCTATCTATACGGGTGTCCTACTGCCATCCCCTAACAGAAACTATTACTGTATGCCTTTATTCCAAGTTAGCCCCACCAAACTGTTATATAGGGTCACCCATCCTATTCTCTGATACCGAAGCCTGAGATACTAAGTCTCTAACTCCCTATATCCATTATCCAACTTGTGGCTCACCCCACACAAGTTAACTTCAACCATCCAATTGCTCCTAACTAGCACTGTTATTTTCCTGTGCCAATGGCTGCCAAACCCTATCTCATTGTTTCGATACAAGCGCACATCTGTTTCCTGACTCCTTATATTGGTATCAGAATACGTAGATACTAGGTCTCGTTAGTATCAGATGGTTGTACCTGGGTGGTCTAACTCAGGTCCAGGTTACTCTTATTCCTATTGTCCAAAGTAGGCTCTTCCCATTCTCTAACCTTATTATAGGTTTTATCTGTGTATGCTTAATTGCCCCTCTTGGAACCTTCTGTTATAGACATGGAAGGAGATCAACAACAAAATAAATGTTACCAATACCTTATAAGCAATCACATTCTCTTCGTTTGGCTTCATTTGATGGTACTGCTACTTGATTGCCATATTCCTGACATGGAAGTCAGTATAAACTAATACATGTGCAACTGATATAAGGGTGTCTTGATGTAAGTGTTTTGATACAGAGATTTCTAACACATGAGTGATCGGATACAAGTGATACTCTAGTCGAGACGGTAAAGGCTACTGACATAAACTATAATGCCATACCTCTGTTATCCTTATCTTCAGATTCCTCATTAGGTTCCTACATAGGTTATTGGCATGTCATTCTCTAAGTTCGACTTACCTACCTGTCGTTGACTCCAAGGCCTGGTGCATCTTAAATCACCATATAACTAACCCAATCCACTAGTATAAGACTCTATAGACCTACAGATTATCATGAATTAGGGATGTCGGTTGCTTACTATCTGTGCATGTACCATGGCAAGAAATAGAGTCCTGCTTATGTAGGAAATAGGATACTGATGGCTTCTATTGGTCGGGAGTATCGAAGCTCTTTTTGTCTAGTATCCTGACACTAAGTAGTCAGATCCTAGGTGATTCGATACGAAGTAATCTGACCCTTACTCATTACAGCGGTCAGGGACACGCCTATATACATATATATCAAGATTGTAACCAATGAATTTAACTGCAATTAATAATTTTGGAGAGTACTGATACTCTTTAAGGTACATCCCAAATCCAACACTCCCACGCATGTCCTCCTCCTTTCCCCCTCGGTCTGGTTCCGCCTTTGTAATACAATCTAATCGGTCTAGGTTACATCTATGATAGATTTGCTCTCAAACCATTAGTTGTTCTGAATTATAAACCTTAGGCCATCTATTCAGATGTTTTGGTGCTCCTATCTTCGTATAACCCGACTACCCATATGCACTAACCAACTGACACCAGGTTCCAATTAGAGTTGGCTAGGTGATGGGGTATGTGTGACTTGCCTATACTCTATTATCTAATTTATCTAATCGTTAGCCTATCATGCCCGAGTTTTCAAAACTGGAAAAAGGATGTAGATGCGCTGGGCACACGCAACAGTTTATGTCGATACGTATTTGGTAACACATTCAATACAGATGTCTATTTGCTGAACTCCAGAGGCGACTACCACTGTTCTTAACACACGCAGGAATCTCTCAATGATGTTGTGCATACTTATGCACTTCGAACACCTATGGTTCATAATATCTACTTATTCTTAATATATTTGGTATCCGATACTTTAATATCTCCTACTTTCCTGATCTAGAGTCAATCCCCCTTCATCTATTTTCTTTTTAATATTGACACAATCATCTAAGCTACTCTTGAGAACAATATCAAGTTTATTTACTATTGAAGAATCAGGGAGTTTTGTTTACAGGACCAAAGATTACCTGTGAGGGACTTAGATATTCTTTCTGGCAATGCTCCTCTCGAACACAGCGATCCTTTCGAACTCCATGGGCGCATGAAGAATTTAGGGTTTGGAAAAAGGGATTGCTTGGTCCCTTAAGCCTTTATATAGTGCTTCAAGATAGAATTAAATTTGGTTGGACTATGATTAATCTAGGGATTGATTGGACTATGATTAATCTAAGGATGAAGGAAGCTCCAATTCCTATCCGTTCTGATTCGAACATAGATTTGATTTGGGTCGGCCAATTATTCAATTTGAATGTGGGGTCTTTACAATTAAACCCCCATCTAATCTGGATTTGCATGAGTCTTCAATAAGAGTAAAACTCAATATATCACTAGCTCAACTCTCTAGGGTTTGTGTTTGGGTTAACTAAATTTGTACAGATGTAATAGTAATAATGGTACTAGCAAGGGTAGTAAATATGGTAATCTAATAATAATAATAATAATATTAATTTGGTTTAGGGGCTCACAGCCGATATGAAAAGTCATATAAAAACCATCCTTTCGAAAGTATGCCAACACAAGCATCTGGCACGAAAGCAAAGCCAGTGACTTAGAAGAATAAGAGGACACTCCCCAAGATACTATAAACGTCTGCCTAATGGCAACTTTCCACAAGGTAACAAATGATCCACTTGATGACTTTACTTTTGATAAACTTTGAGGTGCTTTCAGTGATTTACTTGAAGATCATAAGAAATTACTTAGTAAATACAAACGTGCAAAGGATGAGATTAAGACTCATAAAACTGAGATTCATAGACTATCATGCTTACTTGATAATATTAGAGACATACCACCCACAGAGAACACTGAGTTATCAAAACTTAAATTAAGCTTACATGATGCTGAATCACGTATTGAGAAACAAACACATGATCTTACCATACTCAATAATGAACTTACAAAAGAGAAGAAGAAATACAATATTGCAGCTCTAAGAATGAGTGCTTTGACTGCCAAATATGATAAAATATATACTGCTTCTAAAAGATTAGAGATCAGGCTGGGCAAACAGGTTATTCAACCTCAAACTCAGTCTCACGGTCATAACACATACACGAGACACAAGACTGCTAAACACAAGAGTACACGACATAAAAAAACATACATACACATGCTGCACACAAACATGCTTTTATGTACATATATTTTTATACAGCATGACAATCATCCACATATAGACATCACTATCATCCTACTCTTAACACAAATATGCATGCTATTTGTCACTACTATGGTAAATATGGACACACTTTACCATAATATAGAATTATGAATTTTCTTGTCTTAGAAGTCCCCAACAAAATGGTGTTGTGGAGCGAAAGAATAGAACTCTTGGCGATATTGCTAGAGTCATATTGAATCAGTTTTCACTTCCGAAATATTTTTGGGCAGAAGCTGTAAGTACAGCATGCCATGTCTTGAATAGGGTTTTGATTCGACCTATTTCGAAGAAAACTTTTTATGAACTTTGGTTTGGTAGAACCCTAACTATTTCTTATTTTAGAGTGTTCGGTTGTCGCTGCTTTATCCTGAATACCAAAGACAACCTAGGAGAGTTTGATGCCAAAGCTGAAGAAGGTATTTTTCTTGGATATGCTTTCAAGAGTAAAGGATACAGAGTGTTCAACAAGCGCTCCATGATTGTTGAAGAATCTGCTAATATTACTTTTAATGAGAATAATAGTACAGCAGCTGTTCCTGATGACGACGATGATATACATGTCAAACCAGTAACTTCTACCCCTGAGGATACAATATCTAGAACTATTTCTATGAAAGGATTACCATAGAAGTTCCACTTCACACCAGAATATCTAAAAAACTTGGTAATAGGTGAGGTATCAAGAGAAGTAAGTACTCGTTCATCTGTTAGAGATTCTACAGCTGGCACTGCTTTTATATCCCAAATATAACCTAAAAATGTTTTAGAAACTTTTTTTGATGAATTTTGGATATTTGCAATGCAAGAAGAACTCAACCAATTCGAAAGAAATCAGGTTTAGAATCTTGTTCCTAAACCTGCTGACCATTCGATCATTGGTACTCGATGGGTCTTTTATAACTAAGTTAATACGGATGGTTCAGTCATACATAACAAAGCACGTCTCGTAGCTCAAGGATACAACCAAGAGGAATGTACTGATTACGATGAGACGCTCCTGTTGCACGGCTTGAATTAATCCGCATGTTTTGTGCATTTGCAAATTTCCAAAACTTCAAACTCTTTCAAATGGATGTCAAAAGTGCTTTTCTTAATAGTTTTTTTAAAGATGAAGTTTTCGTAAAACAACCACCTGGTTTTAAAAATTATAAATTTCCTGATCATGTTTTCAAGCTTAAGAAAGCTCTTTATGGCCTCAAACAAGCTCCTCGCACTTGGTATGAATGCCTAAGTACTTTTTTACTTGAAAAAGGTTTTTCAAAAAGGAAAAATGATACGACACTTTTTATAAAATTAATTGATGACCCAATTCTATTAGTGCAAATTTATGTAGATGTTGGGTCTGCTAATTAGGTATTATGCCAAGAATTTGCTAAGTGTATGTAGAATGAGTTCGAGATGAGCATGATGGAGGAACTTAACTACTTCCTTGGATTATAAGTCAAACAAAACTCACAAGGGGTTTTCATCAGTCAGTCAAAGTATACAAAGGACATGCTAATATAATTTGATTTTGACAACATCAACAATCAGCACTTCGATGGCTAAATCAACGTAATTAGAACTTGATGAAGGTGGCAAACCAGTCGACGAACGTAAGTATCGAGGTATGATTGGTAGTTTACTCTATCTAACTGCTAGTCGCCCTGATATAATGTTTAGTATTTGCCTATGTGCTTGTTATCAAGCCAACCCTAAGGAATCACACATGAGCACAATTAAGTGTATCTTTCGATAAAGATACTGTTATAGTGGGCTTGTGGTATCCTAAAACCACATCCTTTGACCTAATCGATTATTCGGATGCTGATTTTGCTGGATGCAAAGTCGACCGTAAAATTACCAGCGGCACGTGTCATTTATTAGGCAAAGCTTTAGTCTCTTGGTTTAGCAAGAAGTAAAACTCTGTCACATATCTACAACCGAAGCTGAATATATAGCTGCAGGATGCTGTTGTGCTCAGATTTTGTAGATGAAGCAAACCCTAGCAGACTATAATTTATCTTTTCAGCACTTTCCCATATTCTGTGATAATACTAGTGCCATTAACTTGACTAAGAACCCAGTATGTCAGTCACGCACTAAGCATATAGAAATACAACATCACTTTTTAAGAGATCATCAATTGCAAGAAGATATTAATCTAGAATTCATTGACACTGATCATCAGCATGCATACTTTTTCACTAACCACTTGTCGAAGAGCGTTTCAACTTTCTTCATCGAAAATTAGGAATCTTGGATGAAAATAACATACAATAAATCTTACCTGCGCAAATACTTGTTAAATCAAAATTTGCATATATTGTATTGTTTTGGGTATAAGCCGAAAGGGTGCTTTTGTCAACCAGGCGTAAAAGCCTAAGCGATACGGTGCCAAGTGTCTTCGGACTACCGCTAGCTGAGAACCGACCCCTATAGCTAACCTGAGGCGATTCACATATTCTGAATAATGATTCACAAGTCTGTCGTATGTTCTACTTGTTTTGTGGCCAATAAAATCTACTATTTTTTCAATTTTAGACTATCTTTCTTACTGTTATTATTTTTGTTTCCTTTTGGCTCAAACTGTTTAGAGTTTTAGACTATCTTTCTTGTCACAGCTGTTTAGGCATGGTGTTTAACCACTTGGTCTGGTTGAGGTGCTGATTGGGCAGTCCTTGCTACATGAGCTCCAGGTGAGGACTTAAGGATCCTCGGGGTTGATTGTTGGCGATTATGGCTGTCCATCTAGACGACTTGATCACAGCGGGCCTAGTGTGCATGAATGTTCAGGACAACCTATGGTTTGAATGATACGGTTACGTAACGCACCTGCCATAAATGAGAGACTTTAATCAGGTGGAACGATCTTTGGTCGACTCGTGGTACTGGCCGTGATTTGGAGGGAATCTTTGATTTGAATGGGGCAGTTATTGTGCACATACCATAAATATGGTGTTGGTCCTTTTAACCGTTACCAACATAATTTAAGGTGATCCGGTTTAAGATGCGAACCAGTTGTTGATGATCTAGTTTCGGGCACAAACTAGCTATTGATGACCTGGTTCAGGACATGAGCCAGCTGTTGATAATCTGGTTCGGTACCCGAACTAGCTGTGTCGGCCGCATGGAAATTCTTAGAAGGGAGGCCGCGTAGTGTCTAGGCCATATGTAATCTGGTCGTACAGAACGGTCCATCTGTATTTGGTTATGCAAAGGTGATGTACCTTGAGGTACGATGCTGTTGTGACTTGGCATCCCATTAGAGGTCTTCTGGGCCTTCGTGCACTCCGCCTGAGGTGGGTTGGTCGTGATTGAGGCTGGACAATTTCAATGATTCTACAAGACCCCGTTCAAAGTTTTCTAACTTGGCAATAAGTTTAGAATACTTTGAAGAAAAGCATAGACTTTTTGGGATCTTTGGCCGCCAAGGCTTCCATGGAGTCTCTGGACTCCTATGATGTCGCTTCATCTAGATGCACCTTCGTTTGAAACGTTGCTAGGCTATCAAGTTTCTGATTGACACTTGTTTCAGGCTTCGATGAAATATCTCCTCGAGTTTATTTCTTCTGTTGTTTGGAGGATATCGGATTATTCTTGGAGGAAATCGAGGCAATATTCTCCTAATCATGATTGTGCCTCGCCATAAATGCATGAATTTAAAGGGTTGGTGGCCCTTCTTATATAGAGGGATCATTGCCATTGAGTTGCTTTATCTCATGCATGGCTTCAGAAAGGACTACTCGTCGTAGACAATTCAGGATGTCGAAGCCGGTGGAATCCGTTGGTTCTACTGCTTCTGTCATCAGGTTTGTGGTGACGCTCCCTCCATCGCCTTCCCCTGAGTATGGGCAGAGGAGGTTAGAGGAGAAGAAGCTGGCGATGGCTTATCTTATCCTGACCCTCTTTGGCCTCAACATGGAAGATATTACTGACCCTCTAAGGGTAATATCGGATCTGGACTCTCTTGGTCTGGACCCGAAAGAGAGGGCGACGAGAGGGGTGGTGGAGGCTTTCCTTCGACTGTTTTGGCATTCTGGTGTCTAGTCCCTTCAGGACATAGTGGACATCATCAGCGACTTCGACTGCTCCTCTTCTTAGGGTTTTTTTAGTCAGGACTCTATGCCCTCATCTTGTAACACCTTTTTCATCAATGAACATTTCTTTTAAGCATACTTTATCTAGTAGATTATTTAGGGTTGACTGCTGTACCATGCATAAATTTCATTGTGTCCTGTGTTTTCTGTGCACAAGGAACTTCTATCAGGTAGGGATGTGTTTTGAGTGCAGAATGTTCTCTGAGAGGACAAAATAGGGTATAGTGGACCTTCTTATCCATGATGTACCTAAAACATGTATGGGTAACTAGAGGGAGAGGGACATGTCATCAGGGACCACGTGGGTATAATGATGTAAGAGGAAGTTTCTTGCTCAGAGGTAATATGGACATGGCAAGGCTCTATTATTATGCCACTATTTTGAGAACGAGTAGCATGGGTTACTTGCTCAAAGATGATATAGAAGTGTCAAGTTCCCATGATTATAACACTGTCTTAGGGTGAGCAGCAAGAATATCTTCTCAGAGGTAATATGGACATGGCAAGTATCCCTGATCAGGGTACTGATTGGGGGCAAACAACGAGAGTATTTTGTTCAAATGTGATGTGGATGTGGCAAGTATACATCTCCTGGTTCGGGAAGATGGCTCAGAGGTGACGTGGTCATTTTTCAGAAGGAATAGTCAGAGGTGATGTGGACGTAACTTTTGATTATAAGGGGTAGTAGAGAATACCTTTGACCCGACTGGGGATCAATATGTAGGATACCCTTGGGGCAGCTAGGCTGCAGAAGGATGTTTGACAAATATTTTTGAGAGTAATACCAAAATTATTTACCTTATTAAGCACATGTATAATATTTTGCCATACCTCAGGAGTCGGTAGCCTACACTGGTATATTCAGACATAATATTTTTTAGAGTTGTCGTTGATGGGCACCATCATCGAATCTCCATTGGGATGGGCATGTCTGTAGGTGCAGTTGGAATACACTGAATCTACTACGTAGGGTCCTTCCCATTTGGGTTAGAATTTTTTTGCCGTCTTATGCATCAGAATCATTGGTCTTCTGACACCCAGGACTAGATAACCAACTTGGAATGCTCTTTCTCTGACTTTTTTATTGAAATCCCCGACAATGCATGCTTGATATAGCTTTATCTTCTATTGAGTCTGGAGGCATTTTTTATATAGAGATTCCAATTCTTGGAGCCGCAGGCGATGATTGCCTTCTTTAGTGAGTTGTCCTGGGAGGGCCACACAGAGAGAGGGGATTTGGATCTCAAGTGGGAGCAATACTTCACTTTCGTATACGAATGAGAATGGCGTGTTGCCTGTTGGAGTCCGAACCGTTGTACGGTATGCCGAGAGACATTCACCCAACTTTTTGTTGCAGTCACATTTGTTGGATGAGGCAAACTTCTTCAGTAGTTTGATAATTATCTCGTTGAAAGCTTCTGCTAAACCATTCGCTTCTGGATGATAAGGGGTTGAATCCACATTATGAATCTAAATTTTTTTGCAGAATTGGTAGAAGATATAGCTCGAAAATTGGGGGTCGTTGTCATGGATGATGTTCGTAGGAATCCCGTAGTGGTAAATCACATGATGCTTAATGGAAGTAATCACATTGGACGCCTTCAATTTTGTTATTGGCACAACCTTCGGCCATTTGGAGAAGTAGTCGGTTATGGCGAGGATAAACCGATGCCCTCTTGATGACGACGGGGTGATTGGCCCGATAATGTCCATTCCCTAGGATTCAAATAGCCAAGATGCTAGCATTTGATGAAGGAATTCTGAAGGCCTATGGATGAAATCTACTTGGATTTGGCATTCCTTTCACTTTTTGTCGTAGTTTATGGCGTCTACGACCAATGTGGGCCAATAGTAACCCATACGACAGAAATGATCTTACCCGGATGATACGCTCCGTATATTCCATAATGTGCCTCCCAGAGTGCTTGTTTAGTTTCTTTTTCTGATAGGCATCAGAGTAGGAGCCTACCATACATCCGTCAGAATAGATTTTTAGTAGCCGCATCATATTATAATTGGAGGGATCATCTTCTAGCGTATGTCGCTTCCTTTGGGTCTTTTGGAAGGTTCCTATAGACTTCATAGTCGATGAGGGTGAACCTCCAATCTTTGGTGTAAACGTTCTCCGTCGAATAACTATGGCATACTTGCAGACAACCATTGGCGCATATCAACTCTCGGTTGGTCATCGTGACCGAGTGTCGACCTTCAGCAGGAGTTGCCAGTGATGCTATCAAGCCAGCGAGGGCGTCGACTTTGTTGTTCTGGAACCTGGATACATTTTCTATTAAGAACGCAGTAAAGATGAAGATTATGTTGAACGTCTCTTGATGGTAAGGGATCAAGTCTTCATGGCAAAATTCATACTCTCCTTGAATATGGTTCACTATCAGTTTGGAATTTCCTTAGGCTTGCAGGTAGTTTGTTCCTACCTGCCTGGCCAGCTGAAGTCCTATAATAAGGGTGTTGTATTCTGCCATGTTGTTGGAACGTAGCTCCTTTAGTTAATATGTATGGTGGATGACTTGGTTGTCGAGTGAGACGAGTAGTATCCCGACTCCTACAACCATGTTGCCCTTAGGTCCTGCCCGTGAGGCTCCATCGAAGAACATATTCTAGACTAACTCGCTTGTAATTGAATGTGACTCTAGCACTTCATCTGGGATGTCTTCATACGGCTTTGATGTTTCTGGGATTGGGTGTGCTACTAAGAAGTCAGCTAGCGCCTGACCTTTTATCGCTTTATATGGGACAAAGTCCATATCATACTAGGATATTAGCATCGCCCATATGGTTAGACGAGAATTCAAAGCTCCGGGTTTCGTCATAAGAACTCAGAGAAGTTTCATCTGAAAGATCATGTGAATTATTTGTCCTGTCACGTAGTGACGTGTCTTCTGGATCATGAATACCAAGGCTAGGAATTCCTTCTCGACTGGGTTGTATCAATGCTCTACCGCAACCATTATTCTGCTGGGCTAGTATATAGCTTGCTCGTAGCCCATATCTCTTTTCATGGGTAACATGGCACCTAGGGAAATGATCCATCCCGTAAACATAGAGCAAGAAAGGTTTAACGAACATTGGGGTAACCATGATTGGGGGAGCGTGAGGTACTCCTTATTGTTGTCAAAGGCCTTCTGACAGTCTGTAGTCCATACGAACGACATGCCCTCTTTTATCAGATTAGTGAACGGCTAGCATCGTCCGGAGAGGTTCAATATAAACCTTCTGATTTACGCAAGCCTCCTTTGGAGCCCTTAGAGTTCTCAGGTTCTTTAAAGGGTCATGTTAAGGATGGCTTTTGTCTTGTCTGGATCAATATGGATCCCTTTTAACGTGATAACGAAGCCCAGGAACTTTCTACTAGATACTCCTAAAAATGATTTGGTCGGGTTCATCTTCAGCCGGTGCACATGCATTAGCTCAAATACTGTTTTAAGGTCCTAGAGATGATCGGCTTTATCCTGACTTTTGATGGCGATATCGTCTATGTAGCACTCGACCGTCTTCTTGAGGTGTTTACTAAAATGGTACTCATGGCACGTTGATAGGTTGTACCCACATTCTTCAGGACGAACGACATCACCATATAGCAATAGACTCCCATCGGAGTTCGAAAGGTCGTATACCCCTTGTCATCTGGGAACATCTTGATCTGGTTGTATCATGAGAATCCATCCATGAACGACATCCTTTCGAAGATGCATGTGCCTGTGGACACAGACAAAAAGAAGAAGAAATGCTATCTTTTCTTTATTGGCGCAAGGCACCACAAATCGAGTATGCTTGAGAGATCCTGCGCTGAGGATCCCCGAGTACAAAAAGAATTCTGGGGAATGGGACGATGGAGATCGAGCGACAGTTCCTCTTTTACTCTGTTGACACTCTGATTACAAAAGTGGGAGAAAACCTAAGAAAATTGCTAACTCTCGGCTCACTGGCAAAAAGTGCAGCAATTGGGCTCTGGAAAATGCTCTCCGTTCTGTGTTTTGAAGAGGGATGAGGTCCCTTTTTATAGTCGTTCTTGAGCTGAAATGATGCTATGCGCCTAAATAAGAAAACACACTGGTTTTCATGTGGGCGCATGGTCCTACTTTGGGCGTGTAGGGTGAAGGCGCATGCAGGCTGCGTGATCATGGTGCTGACGTGGCCGCATGCTTCGGTGCATGACTGCTCGTGGAGAGTGACATAGCCATATGCTTCGGTACACGTTTTAGTCGTAGTTTTGACTGAGTCAGGGGCTGTTCTGGCGTGGGCGCATAGCCTGAAATAGGGCTATACGCCCCCCTTCTGAAGTAGCCTAGAATAGGCGCATAGGCATATGACCTCACTGGAAGCTTGGGCGCATATGTCTTTACTGGAAGCTTAGGCACATAAGGCTTCATTGGTGATTTGGGCGCATAAGGCTTCATTGGTGATTTAGGCGCATAGGTCCAGTCTGCTAAAATTTTCATGCTTCTACAAGACCCCTTCTAATGTTTTCGATACTTGAACGAGTTCGAAATACTTTGATAGAAGCATGGACCGTCTTCTCATGATGCAGTGGGCGCATAGCACGGCTCTCTCTTTTGGTGCATAGAGTTTGGCCAGCCTGTCAGTGAGATGGCTGTTGAGATCTTCCTCAAAAATCTGAACTGACAGATTCATTAGGGAAGAATTTGAAGAGGTCCATCCTTCATGCGTTGTCTATGTCAGTAAATGGCAATCGTATAGAGCGAAAGAGGCTGGGTCTTCACGTGGGCGCATAAGCCATAGTGGGTGCATAGTAAGCAGTGGGCGCATAGACGCATAGGAATAGTGGGCGCATAGGGTATGGCCTATGCCTATAAATAGGCTTTGAAAGAGAGAGAAAGTTTATTATTCTCATTTCTCTTAGAACTTTCAAAAGACTCTTCATCTCCTCTCTTTACGAACCATGTCTCCCAAGACCGCCAAGAGATCTGCGAAGGGCAAGGGGCTGCACCGAGTGGCTCTCCTCCTGTGGCAGCATCCTCACCAGTCCAAGACCCGATTCTGGATGAGGCTACGCCTCAAAAACAAAGTCTTCAGCGTTAATTTGCGACGCTCAGACTTTTTACTGCCTGGGCGCACGTGCCTAAGGCAACATGCTTCTGTGAGCATTCTTACGCGCCCACAGAAGCATGCGCCAACACTGTGGTGTGCTACGTGCCCACATGTTGCTATACATTATGCGCCCATATGCTGCTGCATGTTATGCGTCCACATGCTTTTTTATGCAACCATATGTTGCTTTAGGCGCATAACCATTTGGGCGCATAAGATTCCTCCAGTACTTAGTTTTTCCTGCAGATTCTGAGTTTGACTTTCTCTTCTGTCCCTGCAGTTAACATGTTTGTCCCGAAATATGGCGGTATCCCTTTCGGCTCTGCTTGCCACGTCCTCGACATAAGCCTCATAACCAACATGGTCAACAATGTTCAGGCCAAGATCAGTCATGACCAACCTACGGAACGGACGATCGCCATAATTGAACATGACAAAAACTTTATGAAGCAGATGATTAATGATGAGAAACTCTTGCTCGGAGGGACATGCCATTTGAAGAAGTCGTACTTCCTATTCAGTGACAGTGTAGGATTCGAGGAGGATGAGACGATATGTCCAGAGGACTCTCTGGTAGTTAAGTTAAATGGCCAAATATTAGGGTTGCCATCGATGAAGCACCAATACCCTCTGTCAGCGTTTGCTGATCTGGCTGTGCAAAGGCAGATGAAATGAGACCTGACCCCTGAACTGCATGGGGTTGTTTCTGGCAAGATCCAATTCAATTCTGGTGACCGAAAGAAGGACACGTTCAAGTGTATCTAGGGTCCACGTCCTACTCCATGAGGGGGCTGCAACCTGGTGTCATAATGAATGATGTCCCGACTGATCTTCACCCCTATGCGACCGAGACTCTCTCCAACTTGATGCTATCAAAGAGGGAGTCATACCCGGAAGGGAAGTTGTGGATGGAAGGTTGGAGGCATTCTATCCCATTCTGGAGTGACCTTACTGGATGGGTGCTCTCGACTTACTAGGCCACCCTGAAAGTTGCCGGTCTTCTTTATACCATTAGAGCCACCTAATATGGCATTAAGGTTAACAGGGCAATGTTTATCTCCTTGGCGGAGTTATTCAACTATCACACGTACACCTTCTTCACTCCGGGTGGGGAGATGGGTTTGGCTCTTCACGAGATGCAGGCGATATCCAAACTTCCCTGGGGGACAGAGCCATACGCATAATACGTCTCCTGTGATGTAGAGCTCTTGGATCTGGAGAAGGAGAACTCTTGTCACGACCCGCACCCACTGTTAGGGTACGAGAACGTAACAACGCCCAGCCTACGCCGCAGTGTCGGCGGTAGAACGCTGTCCTAGGTCAATCATCTAACAATACCAAAGTACCTGTACAGTTTATACTCTCCGAATGGAGGTGACATAACAATATACATCTCAAACATATCTAGGGTAGAAGAACGAAAGACAGATAGATAGATAGTAACTCAAGAGAACAGTATCATAGATGAATAAGTCTAAGTGTCTAGTACAACATAATATCCAGAATGTCGACCCAATATACAGAATAAGTCTAAGAGTCTATACATCTCAACGTCTCGAAATATAACTCAAAATGTGAGACAAAAATAATAATACAGAAAATACTGTCTAGCTAAACTAGCCTAGACTACAGGGGCAACATCCTCAGCTGAAGGTGGATCCTGCTGAGGGTCCACAACATAAGTATCATCTAGTCCTGCTCCATAATAGGTAGACACCAGGGCATCATCCTCATCCTCTGTAATATTTTCAACAGGTCCGGTCAGGACAGGAACGAGCACAATACATCTCACGCAGTTCATAGTAAGATAGGAAATATAAAGCATGCAATAGAGTAAAATACAGGAACTGCTGAAGGAAGATACATGTAGCAAAAGAGATAGCTGTAAAGGAAATATCTACTGTATATAGAGAACTGTAAGTGGCTAGTGATGTAGAGCACAAGATAGGCATATGAATGGCTGGAATTTATACATGATTACACTACTGAGTTTGTACATGATTACACTACTTTGGAATTATTCACATGTCCACTTCTACTCCCCCGTTTCCCCAATCAATACACAAGGATCCATTCATGTTACGTTAAGATTCATGATAAGCCCATAATTGGGTGATACGTGAGTGATTCATGAAGATTCATGAAGGCTCGGTGATCATGAGAGTACATGAGTCACTAGCTGATACATGAAGATACATGAAAATAGAAGCATGAGATACATGATGTAAGTGAAACACACGTGACAAAAGTATCTGATGCTCCCGAGGGGGATAACATCTCATGAAAAGATCCATATAGTACCAATCCGTGATAACAATCGTGTCAGCATCAAGTAAAGTAATCTAGAGCAAGAATATAAATCCTGGCAAATATGAAACGGTCAGAGAATGTACTCGCCTGATAACTGAATGTCTGAAGAGGATATACTGTCTGAGGAGAGGTGTATGGCTCCTAATCAGAGCAATACAAGTCACAATGTATCCACAATGGTAAAAAATAAAGTATACAATGCATACTACATGATTCTAGGTCAATCTGTTCAAAAGTCAACTCTTGGTCAACTCTAATAGTCAAACTAGGTCACAGGAAGTCATACTAAGTCAATAAGGTCAAAGAAGATCAAACAAGGTCAAACAAGTTTAATCTAGGTTAAAGTCAACTCCTGGTCAACATTCTAATCAAACTAGTCAACATGATCAATCCGGGTCAAGTCTAAGTCAATCTTAGACCAACTAAGGTATTGGTCAAACAAGACTAGTCAGCAAGGTAATTAGGTCAAACAAAGACTAGTCAATAAGGTAATTAAGTCAAACATGGTCAGACTAGTCAAACTAGTCAAAGTTAGGCCAACCATAGTCAAACTAGTTAGGGTTTTAGTCAAACTAGTTAAACTAGTCATTGTAGGTCAATCCTAGTCAATTCTAGGTTAACTAGATCAAATTTGACCTAAGGTTGACTTTGGTCAACACTTAGTCAACAAGGGTCAATTAGTGGTGTTTGGGTCATTAGGCCATTGGGGTTAGCCCCAAAGCCATGGGCTAGTACCTTGGCTATAGGCCATATAACCAAGTTCCATAGGCTAGTGGTTATAGGTTTCTATATAACCTATACTTAGAAAGTCATATATATAGATATATATATATATACCTATATATAGATATACCCATCTATCTAATACCTATATGTCAATATAGGAATACTCTATATATATAATACCAAACCCATATATATATACATCAAACTCACATATATATATATATATATATAAAGACACTATGTATATGTAATACAATATATATATATATATATATATATATATATATATCATATATATATATACATATATATATATATATATATAAAACTTATATATACATTACATATATATAGAGAGGGAAGAGAGAGGGATGACAGTGAGAGAGAGTGATGACAGTCAAGGGGGGGACTGTTCTCAGTTTCCTGAGAACAGGAACAACTCCAACACACACACCCCTAATATACACAAGCACCTAATATACACATACATGTATATACATAAGTATATACATGTACACAACCTAAAAACTCATCCACACACTCACATACATATATACTACATATATATACACTGAAATACACATGTACATGTATAAATCTTAATCAAAATAGATTTGAAATCCACTTTTAAAATCTGAGAAATATCCCAGTTCCTGGAACATGTGCACTGTGCACTCGACAGGTAGGTAATCCGATTTCACGCACCTACACGAGCTAAGACTCGAAATTAGTGGTTGGTAATTGGTGCCCCATATGTATACGTGTCATGGGTGTCAATGAGAGTCCACCACGACACGACACGGCGTGTCCAAACACCCAAAAACTCACTCGGGTAAATCCTGACACTGTGCAGTGTCACAGCATCGTGCACGTGTTCACGTGCCTCGTGCTCACGACACAGGACACGTGAAGTATCGTGCTCGTGTCCCTAGGTTCGCCTAGGGTCAGGCTACACACCTAGGACCCTGACACGCACCCACGTGTCGCCGTGTCTAAATGGGAAGCCCGTATCAGTCGTGAAAACACGACTGATACGCGTATTTGGCACCGCGTCGTGCACGTGTTCACGCGCCTCGTAGACACGACACAAGCCACGTGGGGCCTCGTGGACACGCCCACGTGTAGCCCACGTGTAGGGCTACACACTCGTGCAAACACGAGGTGTCCTCGACTCGTGTCCATGCGACACGAAGGCTGTGTCCAAGTCGGATTTCGACTGAAACTGTGCGCGTGTATGGCCAGTGCGGCCCCGATTTCGTGTCCGATACAAAATGATACATCGTGAAACTTTGGGGGCATGTGCGCAGACACTGCCCCCTCGTGTCCACCAACTTTGGTGTGTCCTAGTGGTCTGTACAGAGAGAACGAAGGGTGTGGCAGCAGGGGAGGCTGTATACCTCAGTGCGGTGTCCTGGCAGCGTGTCCAAGTCGATTTTCGACACAAAAATGACACCGTGTCGTGTTCAGTCAAGTGTGGGTGTAAACTATAAGTCTAGGGCTACAAGATTATGAAATTTGTTTTACAAAATAATAAAATTAATTTCTTTGTGGCATTTCGACAAACACAATTTCCTAGCCTAGGATACGTGTCCGATACGGACACCAAACCAACTCTAAAGCCTACCAAACTTGACCCACAGTTCCCTTATACCTAGATGCATGCAAATATGAAGAGAAAATAAAAAATTAAAATGGTTTGAGGGTATTTACCTATTTGTGCAAATCCAATGAAAAATCAATAAAGAGGGGTGTGATTCCTTCTACTTGGTGATGCCAAAAGCTTCCAAATTCCTTGATAGCAGGCCCTAACTAGTACCCTCTAGTGTAGGGGAGTCCAATGCAAGAAACTAGAGGTAATTTGGATCAAAATTGATCAAGTTGTGGCCTTGTGAAGAAATGGGATTTTTGTGAGATTAAAAATTCATGTAAATTATTCATGAATGATTTTGATGGGTTAATATAGGAAGGGGGTAGTGGTAAGGGGGTGTTCTTGGCTGCCATGGTAGTAGGGGAGGTGTCCTTGGCTTTCTTATAGGATAAGGCAAGACTTTAGGTAAAGGTTTAAGATATTTTGAGTAATTCATGGAAAATATCCATAAAGTAATATCAAGATATTTTTATCACTTTAACCATGACCAAATATCTATCCTCTTAGTCATTCTAGGTTAGTAACTAACCTCTAGATTAGGCTAAACTTGGTTAGGGGCTCTCATGACACTTAACAATAATTAATTAATAATAAAAACACATATATCCAAATAATTCTAAATAAATCCTAGAAAATTACCAAAATACCCTTTTTGGCTAAAATCACTAATTTGGTGTTCTAAGCCTATGTTTAGGCTCACATGATCATGGTTAGTCTCTAGGTTATGAAAAACTAGGGTTTACACTAAGTTATACTAACAAAGTCACAAAGTCATAAGTCATGACTTAGAAAATGGTTTAACTTAACTAAAATCACCAGAAAATCATACCATGACTAAATACCACTAATAAATAATAAAATAATAAATTTTCAAAAATACCCCAATTTCAGAAATCTGGGTGTTACAACTCCGAAATGATGGAGGTGTACAATGAGTAACTGTCATTTTTTTATTTGTCACCAGATTACGAAGATGGGTAAGACTGAGGGGTCCCTTCCGCATACGAGGGCCTGGACTAACTACGTTTTCACCAGAGAAGAGAGGGACGGCACAGTCTCCTTCTCGTCTCACAAGCCCTTGACGAGCTCTGAGATAGAGCAGTTAATGGCAGATCACGGAGCTGTGGATGCCGAGGATAGTAATGATCCTGAGGAAAGCTCCCGGATTTTTAATTTTTTTAGGCAGGCCGAGTTTAAGTTGTCAGAAAAGGCGGTACTAGCTGCCTTCCTGATGATATGGCTTCGTAATTGCGTAGTACTTGGTGGTTCAGGGTCTATTGAGAGAATAAGCCGGGGTATGATACTTCTGGCTGTAAAGCTGGCCTTCGGATGCCAACTTGCTCTGCTTCCACGATGGTCTGTGCCACCCAACAGGGTTTGCGATATTTTGTCGTGAACTCGATAACGTCCGATAGAAGAAAGGACTTTGCTAGGACTGAGTTTCCCTTTCACTATCTGATGGGATAGCTGGTGCTGTATTGTCACAATTTGATGAATGTCGGGCTGATGGCAGACTCTTTGGCGGGGGTTGTCTTCCTTCTGAGATTCAGAGATACGGATTGGACCGTTACAGGGTGCCTGTTTGTTGGAGGGCTTTAGTTTTCTACAGAACTATAAATTCTTCAGAGTATCGCCTCCATCTTGCAGTGGTCGCACAGAAGACACCCTAGTTGATGAGGGCGCACTCACTACTAGCCTTACAATTGGGGCATTTCGTTGGCTCCAATCCATTAGGCCTTCCCATCTGGTGTTCAAGAATAGGAACCATAGTTTCTGGAACCTTATTTGTCGAGCCACTTTACACGGCAATTTGGCTATAGTCAGCTTCTTTTGGGCAATCCCAGTCCTCATCAAGTCGATAGGGAGTCTGATTGATGGGGCACGCGCCTGGGGCTACTACAATGCTGGATGTACAGGGGTAGTTTTTACTTTGCCAAAAGACAAACCTGACACCCACATGCTCTTTGCTGCTGCTAAGTTCTATATTTAGGTCAATACTCTTCTTCTCGGTATGATCGTGAGCAGAGTTTTATATCGGGGACTAGGTTTGCCCATACTCTAGCTGATATAGGGCGAGTGCGGGCCATGTGGGGTAACAGAAAGGCAGGTGCCGCTCCCACAGTTGAACCGGCTGCAGCGCCGTAGCAGAGAGTTGTTGTTGAGGAGCCTATCACTGCAGCGCCTCAGAGAGAGGATACTGAAGAACCTCTTCCTGACATTCCTCATAAGAGGCAAGCTTCCACCGAGCTGGTTCCACAGCCCAAAAGGAAGAAGGTAGTTGTTTTACGGGGGAGGAAGAAGACCGCGGACGTGAGTGCTGGCTCGCCTTCTCCCAGAAGATCTTCTCGACAGACGGCGTTGAAGGCCTTTACCATTCGGGAGGTAGATCCCTTCCTAGACTCCATAGCCATTCTGGTCAAGTCTTTAGAAGCTTTCTCACCCTTGCGTTTGACCTTTGCACAGGACCCTAAAGTTGTAGCTGAGGCAGTTGCCTCTTGTCTGAAGGTGGACGTGACGACAGTGTCCCTGCTCGTTATAGAAGCATAAAAAAGAATAGTAATTATATGCAGCCCAGATTCAGCATGCGGCTCAAAAGCTTGACGAGTTTTATGCGGCCAGAAAGTCCCAGAGAGCCGCATGCGGCTCAAAATTTTATGCGACTCAGGAAGAGCCACATGGCCTCATACGGCTCAAAACAAGCCGATTACAGCTGGCCATAATTACTCCCTGGCCATTAAATGCTCTGACATAAGTGCAGTTCTGACGGCTCTGACATGATGAAGAGATGCGTCATGCTCATCAAAAGACGAAAAAATCTCTGAGATAGCCGGCAGTTCACAAAGTCCAAAGATGTTCCCTATGCGGACCGCCTGGGCCACCCTTATGCGGCTCGGTTGTGAGAGGGACCTTTATGCAGTTCAGTTGGGGGGCACCCTTATGCGGCTCGGTTGTGGGGACTACCCCATGCGGCTCGGTTGTGGGGGCTACCCCCATGCGGCTTGGTTATGAGGCCATCCTCATGCGGCTCGGTTGTGAAGCCACCCTCATGCGGCTCAGTTGTGAGGCCATCCTCATGCGGCTCAGTTGTGAGGCCACACTCTTGCGGCACTGCCAGGATGCCCCGTTCATACGGCTCGCAGCATAATGGTAGTTGGGACACGTGGCAGAGGATTGACTAAGACTTATCCACATGGATTTATTACAACCGACAAATCATAACAATGCAGATTTATTACAACCAACACAACAGCCCAGATTGATTTCCAACAAACAGATCAAGGTTAACCTTAACCAATCCCCAACCGCCCACTTTTTAAGGCGCAGTTACTACACACCCCACTAATCACAATGTCCTATAAATAGCATGAGATTATTCCTTTGTACACACACAGAGAAAGGCACACAGAGCAGGAGATATACACAGAGAGCATCCCACAGAGCAATACGCAGAGAGAGAGAGAGAGAGAGCACTTCTTTGTCGGAGCCAAGGATGCGTTCGATCGTCCAAGGAGTAAAGCAGAGTTGATATCACTTTCCGAGCCTCTACCGTCACCCCCCAAATCAAAAACTAAACAATTGTACTTAGATTGCTTTCCTAGATTTTGTTCCTAGGCTCTCTTTGTACGAGCGAGTTTGTATTGTGAATTAAAGTTTAGTCCTCACATAAAATTGTCCTCCCAAGTCCGACAGAGGAAAACACTATGATGCTGGACTTGTAGGGGCAAAGAGGGACTCTATGCGGTCCAGGAAGAAGCCGCATAAGGGCGTCAGCCGCATGAAGACTCATGCGGCCATAAAAGCCAGCCGCATGCAGAAGGCTCATGCGACCAAAACTTCCAGCCGCATAGAGGAGGCTCATGCGGCCACGACTTCCAGCCGCATACGGAAGGTTCATGCGGCTACAGCTTCCAGCCGCATGCAGACTGCTCATGCGGCCACAAATGCCAGCTGCATGCAGACAGCCTATGCGGTCACCAATCCCAGCCGCAGACTATCTGCTCCACGCGGCTCGGGTTCAGTCTTCGACCACCTCTCATGCGGTCCTGACCTCAGATGCTCTATAAGGATGTGCCAGACTCTGTGCGGCACAATTTGGATTCTTTCTACTATGCGCCCTTGGAAGCTAGAGGGAAGAAGTCTAGGACCGCACGGGCTCGTCGAGCTCAGTCAGCTGTCCAACCTCTGACCATCAGAGAGCTCCGTTTACTGTTAGGCGGGCCTCTGATAGAAAGTTGTACAGAACCGACAATGTCCAGCCCCCAGCGGTAAACGGACAGAGTGGTTCCCGAGAGTCCCAATCATGGAGCAAACATGATACCAACACACTCGTGTGCTCGGGATTCCCGGGCCCACAAAACAAGTGACTTGCGTGATGTGATTCTTCACAAGCGCAAGGAAAGAGAAGAAAGCTTGGGGTGCAGAGAGTCCTTTGATAGACATCACTACACTCAAGTCATTGTCAACTGCTGCTGTAGCAAGGCTGCAGTACAAGAGGACCGACAGTCCGTCTTCCAACGACTGCAGCAGCCAGGACCGGTCCTGCAATAAAGCTCAGGAGACGAGGTGCTTCATGTCGCCTCCTGCTATTCTGCTCGGAAGATCCCTACCGACAAGGCGAAAAGAACATAAATGTTTCCAGCCCGACGATCTCTACTAGCACGGCTAAGAAACTCTCATCAAGCGGTTGTCCACAACCACCACATGAGGAGTTTTTGAAGCATCTGCTCTAAAACAAAATCTTCAACACTTGGAGATTCGTCATCTACATATTTGGGGGTAGCCGAAGCTGGGGGTAGCACCCATGGAACATCCATGATAATCCGGTGTTCCAAAAGATCAACCAGGGGGACAGTTCCTCCCACAGATGCAACAGAACCAGACGCCCCTGGAAACATCCATGGGTCTCAAGATGAAGCAACCTTCGATGCAAGGGGTAGCACTTCCTCCGAGTCTGAACCGGAGGAGAACATTCTACATACCCGACGACTTCTCCATTCGGGGTATGACTCGGAGAGCACATCCTCCACAGTTCCTTCCACTGTTCCCCGTGTGTGAACAGTATTTATGACTGAGAATGACCAGGACGGTCCCAGTGACTGACAGTGCCTCGACACTCTTGAGGCATACTTCATACCTTGGTCAAGTCAGTAGACGAGATTAAGACAGCCCTGCCGACTCTCCAAGGAAGGACGCCTGGCCAAACAAACATGGGTCCCGCCGTCAATGCGGACTCAAACACAGCTGCACCGACCCCACACGACAATCCACCTGGAATGTCGGCTCCCACTGCTGCAGACGAGGCTAGAGAGGCAAGAAGAGAGGTCCAGAAGCTTTGGGCAATGTTTGACGCCCAAGAAAACTCTCAAGACCTCAGGATACGACAACTGTATCCCGCTGCATGTAGAGATGTCCCCTTCCCTCCACGGTAAAAGCCATTCAACATTAATCTATATGATGGTAAGACCTCTGCAAGCCGATACGTGACCTACTTTGAGGTCACAACAGATCATCTGCCGCATGACGACGCTATCCTTACGCGGTTGTTATTGGGGCACTAGAAGGGGTCGCATTCGACTGGTACCGCAACTTGCCGGACAACTGCATCCATTCCTTCGCTGGCTTCAAACGTATGTTCTTAGAGAGGTTCTATGAGGTAGGACAGGATGTCATAATGTCAACCCTCATGGACGTTGTTCAAGGCGAGAGAAGTAGTTGACAAGGAACTACATTGAGCGGTTTCGCCAAACCGCGATGAAGCTGCCCTCCGGTAACCCGGATTCTTTCTTAATTGAAATTTGCCAAAAGAGGCTGCTTCCCACAATCAGCCTCTGGATGGGCGAAAGTCAACTCAAGGACTGGAAGACTTTCATCATCAGTGCCACTAGTGCAGAAGACAAGTTGAAGAAAGCTCACCAACTGGGATTGTACATCTCGGAGGGATAGGACAAGGGCGAACGCCCTAATGCCAACAACAACAACGACGGTAATTCCTCCAACAACCGAGATAAGAAGGGCAAACAGGCTATGGTGGCCGACACAGCCCCGAAGCCTGAACCAAAGCAGGCAGAAAAGCAGTGGCCGCAGATGACTTACTCCTTTTAGGATAGTCATATCAAGCCCATCTGTGATATGCTCTTACAAGGAGACAGAATTAGCTCCCTCCGCCAAGGCGTGAACCTCGACCTGCAGAGATGGAGAGCCCCAAGTACTGTCACTACCATCGCTACATCCACCACGCTACACAAGACTGCTTCCAACTGAAGCGGTACATCCAGAACCTCATCGATTCTAAGGCCCTGGCCATTGATTTCGAGGAGGTGACCGTTGCAGCCAATATGGTGTCAGTCCAATTCGGCAGCTTCCCTCCGATAAAGACTCAAGATGGAGTAGTACCCGTCCCTTGGGCAAAAATGGAGGTCGCTAATCTTCCACCTACTCGAGACCAGGCTGCTGGGCTGGTACCCTCACCACATCACGAGGGGAGATCAAGTAGGTCCACCCGTACTTAGTATCTGAAGTAACCCAGCCAGCATCCCTCTGCTAGTAAGAAGAAGGGTAGGAAAGTCAAGTCCTGCCGCACAATCTCGACCGACGTCAAAGAATCGACAGCCGTTGTTACCCGGTCTGGTGCGCAAACTCAACTGAAGAACGTCAGCCGAGCACTGCTGATGCCCGAGGACCTTTTCAGCCTCCGCCGGCCGATAGGCCAAAGCCAAAGGAGACCCGCTTTGACAAGCCGCTCCGGAAAGACACACCTCACGGGGTGGAGAAGCCCTACAATTTGATATTTTGGCACAATTGGCCAATACCGGCCAAGTTGTCATTGTATGAGCTCCTGAGACTCTCCAAAGATGTTCGTCGTACTGAGCGAGGCACTCCAGAATGCCGACGCATATCTGGCTCAGGTCAATCTCACTGGGGAGAGCTCGCTGTAGGAACTTCAGGACAGTGCTTGCACAGATACAATGCCCAATATTTCTTCACTCCGCAGGATATGCTTATCAAGACCAACCTCACGATCGCCCTCTGTATTATACTGGATACGTTGGCGACATCAAGGTGGATCGAATGCATATTGATCCCGGTTCTTCGATCAACATTATTCTAAAGAGCCTGCTTCACCATCTGCGCTTCCCTATGCATCGGCTGACTCCTACCAGCACCGCCATCAGCAGTTTAATTCCGGAGAAGCTATCCCATTGGAAAGATTCGCCTGAAGTGCCAAATTGGCGACCTTCAGTCGGAAGTAACCTGCTATGTCATAGATGTAGACACCTCCTACAATATTCTCCTGGGTGTCCATGGATACATGATTACATGATCGTGCCCTCCACATTGCACCAGTGCTTCAAGTATGTCGACAAGCACGGCTTCGTGAGGACGGAATTTTCGACATCGATCCCTTTAAAGGGGTCGAATCCTATTATTCGAATTCTTGCTTGTACGAGAAATCAAAGAGGCACCTGGTCAAGGAGGATGTCCAAGAGCAGACGGAGGCCATTGTGGGGCCTGAGGAACCCTTAAGAATCATCTCCAATCCCGCCACTCTGCGTAGAGAAGCAACTGGTCTTCCGTTGCTCACTGCACAAAAGGAGCAGATGATAATCCGATTGCCAAGGTCTGGTCAAGGGCCAAGACCCACTACGGAACCACTGACAATCAAGCTGCTGAGAGCCAGCCAGCAACAAACAGAGGAGTTCAATCCCTCTGTCTAGCCGATGATCGTCTTCCCAGAATGAGTCGATAGCCGAGCGCTAAGCCGAGGACTGCTAGCGAGCCAACAACTCCCTGCCCAGCACCGAGCACCAAACGGGGTCGCTAGTGCGCCAATGACTCCACGTTCTGCTCCACGAGTGGAGCCCCTGATGATTAAGCTGCGCAGGTCATCCTTCCAGTCTTCATTAACACAGGGGGTGGCCGACGAGGACTTAGAGCTGGCCAAGTATGTGGCTGCTCACACTGATGTTCCGTCCGCAGATGATGTAATTCTATCGGAAAAGATACCTTACTTCATCAATAAAGGGTTATCTTTGAACTACCTCGATCTTAATAAGCTTTGTACCATGTATGCTATAGAATACGGTATAGGCACCCACCTACACACACAGGTGACAAATGTCTACACCGTAAACCAACTTACTCCCATGGAAGACGCTTGCTTCATAGTCGAGGGAGAGGATCATCCAATCATCTTCGGCCGGAAGAATGATCCACAGCCCTTCAGAATAGAAGAAGTTGATCTCGAACCCGACACCGAGAGACTGCCCCTCTATCTGTATAGCTCCCGATCCAAATACCTCATGCAAAAATAGGGGTATGATCTGGAGACTACACTTGGCTTGAATTATGGCACAGGTCGGCGATTACCTTTACAGTTGCCAGTCCGGCTGAGAAACCACGAGATTATTACAACAAGACCATATATGGGCTAGGTTATGTTACACCTGCAACAACTCCTGAAAGCTCAGATGAGGAATACGATTGGAATTCGCATTCAACCGGATCACCCACCTCTGATTCAGATGTCAGTATCGGGGACGTATTCAGGCAAGCTTTGTCCATCAATATGGCATTTGCTGATGCCTACGAAGAAGACGAAGACGTACCCGAACTTTCGAGTTAGAACCTTGAGTCCAGTAACTAGATGCACTGTGGGAGAAATGCTTCGAACTCCGTGAACCTCCCACTGAAGATGAGGTTATGCAAGTTGACCTCGGCGATGAGTCCTCTCCAAAGCCAATCTTTGTTAGCAAAGTCTGACAGACAAAGAGCGGGAGGTGCTTTTTCAAGTCGTTAGAGAGTACATTGATGTGTTCGCCTGGAGCTATAAAGACATGCCAGGGCTAAACCCTGAGGTTGTACTTCATAAACTCAACATTCATCCAGACGCAAAGCCGATCAAGCAAAAGCAAAGACGTTTCCGCCCGGACATCATAAATTCTATCGAAGCTGAGGTCAACAAACTGATAGCCAGCGGCTTCATCCGGGAGGAGCAACATCCAGACTGGGTCGCCAATATAGTACCAGTCCTAAAGAATAATGGAAAGATTCAAATTTGCATCGACTTCTAAAATCTAAACGAAGCATGTCCTAAAGATTTGTTCCCTCTTCCCATCATAGACATCATGATCGACAACACATGTGGCTTTGAGCGCATGTCATTCATGGATGGCTTCTCAGGATACAACCAAATCAAAATATTTTCTGATGACGAAAAGCATATCATTCCGAACACCGATTGGCGTGTACTGTTACACAGTCATGTCCTTCGGTTTAAAGAATGCCGGTGCCACATATCAAAGAGCCATGAGTGTCATCTTCAGAGATCACCTACGTAAAACCATGGAGTGTTATGTTGATGACATCACTGTCAAAAGCCGCTTTAAGGGAGACCATCTGCAGGATTTAAGGATGGTATTCGACCTGATGCGAGCGGACAACTTGAAGTTGAATCCTACCAAATCCTTCTTGGGCGTATCCAGTAAAAAATTCTTGGGTTTTATCATTACTGCCCAGGGAATCCACATAGACCCTGAGAAGACGAAGGCAATCATGGAGGGGTCCCCCGAGAAATCTCCGTGAACTCCGAGGCCTTCAAAGGAGGCTAGCTTACATCAGAAGGTTCATCTCTAACTCTGGACGATGTCAACCATTCACCCACCTCGTGAAGAAGGGCATCTCATTCGTATGTGAAAGAGTGCCAACGCGCGTTCAACAATATCAAAGAAATATGTCAAATCCTCCAGTTCTAGTGGTCCCGATTGCTGGAAAGCTGTTCTTGCTTTATGTACAAGCGATAGAGCATTCCTTTGGTGCTACTAGCACAAAACAATGATGCAGGGCATGAATAAGCTATCTATTACCTCAGCCGAATGATGATTGGGCCTGAGCATAGATACCACCGTGGAGAAGGAATGTCTTGCTCTGGAGTTCGCTATCCAGAAGACGTGACACTATGTTACAGGACAAACCACCATGTTATATCAAGAGTTAACCCCCTCAGGGTCCTCATGACCAAGCCGGGTGCACTCAGCTCTCGCCTCGCTACTTGGGCGATATTATTGTCTCCCTACGACATGATCTTCATTCCGCAAAAGGCTGTTAAAGGTCAAGCTCTGGCGGACTTTCTAGCAGCCCATCCAAGTTCGGAGTCAACCAGAATATATGAAGAGATTCCAGATGAGGTCGCCAATTCAAACATGGCTTACCATGATTCCGTCTGGCGAATGTTCTTCGACGGTGCTTCAAGAACCGGGCCCAAGGGCAACATTGTCGTTGGGGTCGGAGTGGTACTGATTTTTCCCTCTGGCTTGGTGATCAATCGGGCATATTCCCTTACAGAACCCTGCTCGAACAACGTGGCCGAGTACAACGCCTTGGTTATCGGCCTCCGACTTGCAAAAGAACTGGGGGTAGATTACCTAGAGGCATACGGCGATTCACAGTTAATCGTCAATCATATCCGGGGTTCATATGAAGTTAGTCATGAAGACATGATCCCTATCAACAGGTAGCGATCGCCATCATTACGTCTCTGAAAGGTTTCTTCATAGAACATGTTCCGAGACTCCGAAATATTGTAGCCGAAGCCTTAGCAGGACTGACCGCTTCCCTGGCGGTCCAAAGATATACTCATCATTTGGTGGACGTAATAGGCCATGAGTTGGTCTGTCCCAAGAACAACGTCCAATTTGTTGAGAGCTATTCTGCTCTGACGGTCGGCGAGACACAGGATTGGAGGCTCCCATTTATCTACTTTGCAGTTTATGTTATCTTGCCGAAGAACCCGAAAGAAGCCACTTCTATTAGAAGACGTTCTCTCAGATTCTTCTACGATATAGAAACAAAGATGCTGTATCGACGATCATACGATAGATTACTGCTTCGGTGTCTGTCCAATACAGAAGCCAAAGAAGCTGTACGAGAAGCACATGACGGCGTCTGCGGGGGCCATCAGCCTGGCCCAAAATTGTAAGATCGCCTTCGACGGATGGGCTATTACTGGCCTACGATGGTGGAAGATACGATAGACTACGCAAAAAAGTGTAAAGCTTGTCAAGTCCACGAGATTTCATACACCAACCATTTGAATTCCTACACCCAACGGTGGCATCCTGGCCATTTGAGGCATGGGGAATGGATATTATTGGTCCTATCACCCCACCTTCATCCAGAGGGCACCGCTTCATACTGGAAATAGATTACTTCTCCAAATGGACGAAAGCTGTCTCGCTTACAGAGGTGAAGACATCAAATGTGATCAGCTTCCTCATGCATCACGTCATCTATCTCTTTGGACTGCCTCGAAGGATCATCCACGATAATGGTCCATAGTTCACAAGCCACCTTCTATCGGTTTTGCGACAAACACCGAATCCAGAATGTTGCTTCAATATCGTACAATCTGGCAATGAATGGATTGGCAGAAGCATTCAATAAAACTATAATCAAGCTTCTCAAGAAGTTCGTGTCTTCCAACAAACGTAGTTGGAATGAAAAACTTGGCGAATGCTTATGGGCGTACCGTACTACAGTCCGGACAGCCACCGGGAACACACCATTCTCTCTGGTGTATGGGAGTGAGGCAGTTCTCCCACTGGAGACTCAAATCCTCTCGCTCCGCGTCGCCTTCACCTATCGATTGATGACAGATGATAATTATCGTCGCTGGCTACAAGAGTTGGAGGCCTTAGATGAGAAGCGCCTGTTAGCTCAACAACGAATCGAGCCGTATCAAGCACGCATCTCGGGAGCTTTCAACAAGAAGGTTAAACTCAGAACATTCCAAATGGACGATCTCGTTCTGGCAGTTCGGAGGCTGATGGTTATGACTCACAAAGCTGCCAGCAAGTTCCAGCCAAAGTGGGAAGGCCCATTCATCATCGAGGTCGTCTTCTCCAATGGTGCTTACCACCTCGCAAAATAAAATGGAGACTTGCTCATGATGCCTGTCAACGGTAAGTTCCTGAAGAAGTATTATGTAATGACATCCTCTAAATCAACCGGACTGTTAAGTTTTGTGCCCTCAGGTACCGCTGAACTTACACTCTGGTCATCCCAAATGAATCCATATCGCATCTTCTGGGTAGTAAGTCATGTATGATCATACCTCTGAACTTCCTTCCTAAAAGTGCACCTTCCTCATAATATTATACATAGTTTTAGTGCATAAAAAGTGTAACAGATCCACAAATTTCCCGAAACAACTACGTCGATGTCACCTCTGAGTTGTTTCACTTCCATAAAAAACAAACCACCCCTCACGTAGAACTTCCATGTCCATATTACCTCTGAGTTGTTCTATGTACCCTTTATGGTGTCCACTCCTGCACGTCCGCATTACCTCTGAGTAGGAAGGCTCATTGAGAAAAACCTCATATTTACCATGTCCTCATTACCTCTGAGTAAGTATGTTGGTTTTCTCTCGACTTATTATCCGTACCCAAAACCAGGGTACGCCAAGGATAATAAGCCCACAAATGTCCACAGTTGACCATAAATGTCCACAGTTGACCATAAATGTCTGCAATTGACTACAAATGCTATACTAGGTCCCCTAGTACATGTGCCTCTTTTCTCATTTTCACATGCCTTTGGAGCCCAGCTGTTCCATGGCATTCTTTCGCCCAATACCAAAAACTTCTATGACTCACCACGGAATCGTTCTAGGTATCACTATTAAACTTATTATCCATACCTAAAACCAAGGTTTGCCAAGGGTAATAGGTCCACAAAAAGTCCCCCAATGGGGCAAACATCATAAATATCAAAAATATGGTACGAGCACAATAGATGATGAATGATGTAAACATAGTCATTTATTGAAAGAAACAAAAGTACTACATGTTCGGGGACCGCGTCCCTATCAAAATGAAGAAAAAACAACAAAGAAAGAAAGGAAAAAAAGGTCGACTATGGTTCGGTGACACATAATTCTCTAAGACGTTCCTTCAGCAGGGCCGTCGATCACTCAAATCGCCGCTTGGCCCGGCACTCGGCCTCCTGAGTCAACCGCTCCGTATCCTCCAGATGCGTATGAGCCTGCCAGCCATCTTTAAGCCTCTTCAGAGCACGCTCCAAGCCAGCTGAAGTTGGGTGACTTTGTCAGCCTCCTGAACAATTAGCTCCTTCTCCGTACGGGCAGCCTCGAGCTCAGATTCCAAGAAAGTCAATTTCCTTTAAAGCTCGAGGATCTGCTCTCTCATATCAATTATCCCACGGGAGGCGGCCTCTTCCCGAGCAATGCAATCCTCTTCCCTGCGGCTCAACTGATCGTACTGTAGAGACAGATTGTGGAGGTCCTTCATTATAATGGCTTGGACGTGTTCCGAGCAACGCTTCCCTTCTCCATGGCAGTTATGAGGAAGGCACGCTCCTGATCTATTGTACAGATCGACTTGCTGAAAAACTTAAACTGGGCCACAAGCTGATCCGCCTCTAGCAATTTGGCTCCATAAGCTCAACTATTCCTGCCCACCGGGGAGGGTTCTAAGGAGTTCAATCTGGCCACGGACGCATTGACTGGCCAAGGCAAAAGTGGTCCCCCTCTCCATGGCAGCCTCAACCCCTCGTTTCAGGTGGCGGTAGTAAACTGCCAACCACATCATTTGACGATTCATCCAGGACTTCTGAAAAGACGCGTTAAAGGTAGAGTAGCTGGCAGTGTCGAAGAAGATGCACCGGAACTTGATGCCCCTGCCACAAGGGAAACAAGTTCGAGCGAAAAGATACTTGGATAGCGGCCAATTCCTCCTCCGCAGCCCGAAGGATGTGGAGACTCGCAGGGCGGAAAGGTCGACCTCCGGAGCCACATGAACAGAGGAGGGTGCAGGGACTATTTGTCCCCGTCCCGGCCGTTCGGTCGTCTGCTCTCCTGAACTCGATTCAGCGGGAGGTCCCTCAATGTAAGTTGGAGGGGATGAGGCACACTCTCTTCCACCAGATCCCCTCAGGCGAACTCTCCCCCGATAATGTCCGTCGTTGGCAGTAAAGGAGCAGGACTTGTATGTCCGGAGCAACCATCAATCAGCTGAACCCGAAGGATGTGATAGAGCAAATGAACCTCCTCACTAGTCAAGATTTGACTTATCTTACCGGAGAAGAGCTGCTGAGGCTGAGGTTCGCTCACAGCCGCCGTAGCCTCTTCACCAATCGAGTCGAATACAGCTGGTTCCACTGCCCCAGCCGCCCCGGAAGAAGATACAACTGGATCAGCGTCACCCGGCTGAAGTTCAGCAGTCTCGAGGACGGGTTCAGCAGAGCCCACATCGCCCTTAGTTGGGACGTCAACAACTGGAGGAACCTTAGCCGTCGCTGGAGAATCCCAGCGGCAAAACTCTCGGCACTCATATCTCTAATTAGAGTAGTTAGAGCCGGGTAGACCGCGGAGGCAGCAGCCGACTCTGGAAAGTCCCCTTCTCCTGATGCCTACAGAGAAGAGAAAAATGATTAGGTCATAGTTCAGAAAAAGAAGAGCTAAAGAAGAAGATAGTTGCAATTAGATTCACCTCCGAAACGGCGTCAACATTATCGCGTCTCTTCCTTATGAGCAGCCCGCGAGGCTTAACCGCAACCTGTTTCTGGGAGTAAGTTATGCCATCAGCAGACTCACGTCTGCTTCGCTTGCATGAAGGACCAGGCACGACGGGCGGCTGATCCGCCACTACATCTTCTGCGAGGAAGAGAGTTATCAGGATCACGCTCGTCATCCTCTTCGTCCGCGTTGGTAGACCCGAGTCCGACACAGCAACCGGTTCCCCCTCTTCTTCCTCGCCTTGGACCCCTTGGGCTTCTCCTCTAAGCCAGTACCAACAATGAAGCTAGTACTCGGGTCAAATCAACATGAGGCTTGTTCCATGACATGGTACAGAGCCGCCAAATACAAGATCTCCCCTGACTCTCCAACATCAGGAACTGAGAAGCTGTATGGGTGTGAACCGTGGTATAATAGTGCCAGGCCCTAATGTCGTCAAGGACGCTACCTTCAAAACCCAGGCAAGAGCTGGGACTGTCCAAGAATAGCTGACTATACCTAAACTGCCGGAAGAACCTACTTGGCAAGTAAGGCTCCAAGTAGACAATGTTGCGGTTGCAGTATACCAGGTGGGCTGGACGAATGTTGTGCAACCAAAGGATCATCTTGTCAGATAAGAAGTGGGGAGGCCCAATACCATCAAGATGTACGTCCTCACCTCAACATTAAATTGTGGAACAGACACAAAAAATTAGTATCTGTCCACTCTCGCCAGCACCATCCGACAGCACGCATAGTCTCGCAATCCTAAGGCATGCGACGATACTGGAAGATAAAAGCATCATCAGCAGTTACGCCAGCTTCTGCTGGCTAGGCCTCATCAAAGACCGGCAATGCATCAACAGCCACCCCATCATATAATGATAGGGCAGCTCAATGTGTTCAAAGTCCTTCGTCGTGTCACGGGCGATGACCTTGGACAAGATAGTGTGAAGGCCACAATGTATGTTGTACACCATAGCCGAAGAAGAGCTAGTCTAACTCGAAGACCAGCTTCACAGCAGGGAGGATAATGTTATGGCTGATCCTCTCAATAGAACCAGCCCCTCCTGAAATACGTAATTCCAGCCATACCATTAGGAATCCTGCAAGAAGAGCCTTCTCGGACAACTGCTGAGTGTCTTGATAAAAATAAGCAAAAGAGTCAGATTGACTCCCGAACCTGTCACCGGTGGTTCTTACCCTCTTGGCGGTTGACACCTGGTCCTGCACCTCCTCCCGAGTTCGAGGACTTCATGGAGAAACCCGGCCTGAGGCACCGAGTTTAAAAAGGTAAGTGAGCAGGCCTTTGTGTGAGGAAGGTTCCCTTCCGAGCTGTCGTTCTATTTCTTCGACATCAGCTGGCACTGCTATGATGACACAGCAATTCCCGTAGACGGCAACAAGCCCGGGAACCTCTCCTCCAACTCCTCTAACTCTTCATCATGGAGTGTACTTCAAAGACTTTATTTCCCCAGACAGCTTGGAGATGTCATGCATCTCGTGGAGAGCAAGCCCTATCTTCCCTACGGGTGTAAAAAAGGTCCCCATACGACGGTTGTACATCTCCAGCAGAGCCATAAACAATTTTTTGTTTATGGACAAGCCGTAACAGGTGCCCCGAATAGCATGGTAGAGTCCAATCTCGTGCAGAAGCCTCGCATGTCCGCACATTTCACATAGACAAGTTGCTCCACGAAGGGATGGGGTTTATCCAACTCGGTAGCGACAACCGGCCAATGAGATAGGACCCCTTCTGAGCAAGCTGGTTCATGAAAGTGTCAGCTTGAGAGAACTTGAAGTTGGGACCCTACACATTCAAAAAATTGCCCGGGCCAACCCCATCACGTAGCGGCTGACTGGTACCTTGCCCGCATACACTAGCCCCAAGTTTTTGTTATAGTAATGTTGCCCACGAACATCCTAGACCGACTCGGAGTCAAGGAATCCTCCATCTTTCTGTCCATCGGCAGCATGTTGAACCACGACAACGGGAAATGATTCTCCATCTGAGGAATATTGATCGCCATCCCGTCAGAAGTAAAACTCTAACTCTTAATATATCCAAACTTGGGAGTTCTTCACATTCAGGGCATCCCCGAAGAGGAACACAGGCTTCAGGTGTTTGCCCTCCAGCCCCTGAGTTCATCATCCCCGAAAGAAAGTAGAAGGACTGGTTTTTAATGCTCTCAGCCTCTCCACAGGTTCGTCTTTGGAAGCTGGTTCACCACAAACCGACTATGTGGTCGAACCTAACGCCCACAGCAGATTCGGTGGACCTATCAAGGGTTCTTCTGCAGGATTGACTGGCAATTCACTGAAAAAGGAAAAAAGAAACAAGTTAGAAGATGGCCAGGAAAACTGCTTAGTGTTTCCGAGCTTATGCGGCTCTATTTGGGGGGGGGGGGCTCATGCGGCCCATTTCAAATGAGCTTATGCGGCTCTGATTAGGCGGGTCCTTATGCGACTTAATTTAAAGGAGCTTATGTGGATCTATTTGGGGGAGGGCCTCATGCGGCCTAGTTCAAATGAGCTTACACGGCTCTATTTAGCGGGTGCTCATGCGGCCGAGTTCAAATAAGCTTATGCGGCTCTGTTTAGCGGGGCCTCATGAGACCGAGTTCAAATGAGCTTATGCGGCTCTGTTTAGCGGGACCTCATGCGGCCTAGTTCAAGTGAGCTTATGCTGCTCTGTTTAGCGGTGCTCATGCGGCCAGTTTAAAAGAGCTTATGTGGCTCTGATTTGGTAGGGTCTCATGCGGTACAGTTCGAGAGAGCTTATTGGTCCTGTTTGTTGGAACGTCATACGGTACTGTTCGATGGGTCTTCAATACGGCCCATTTGCAAAGTGCTTATACGGCCACAAGACGACTCTCATGCGGCTCGAACATGAGGTATATCCCCATGCGGCTCGGACATGAAATGTACATGCACATGCAGCACAGTATACGGATTCATCACAATGAACATGAATAGTTCGATGAAGACGAAGAAGGCCCGTGCATAAAACATGCGACGTAGCCATTTTAGGGTTTTGAGTCCATACAATTTCTTCCAATATCCTTACCATCAATGGCGGAGTGAACGTCGGGATGAACTGTGGGCGCTGCAGTCCACGAGGAAGCTGCTCCTTTACCCTTCGCCGCAGCGCTGGAGTCTTTGGAGCCATGAAAGATCGAAGGAGAAGAAGAGATGGCAACTAAGACAAGAAGGCTTGAACAAGAGAAGAGAGTAAAGTCTCTCTCTAAAAATTACTCATATTTATAGGCGGACATGGGGCACGTAGACCGATAGACGCTTCGAATCATGTGCTATCTAGGAGATGAAACCGTCTTTTGGGATTTTATCCCCTCTCATGCAAAAAAGAATGCTCAGAATCATCAAGGCAAATCCAATATTTAATACCGACTCTTAGGATCCTACCCAAAAGGTGGCTTTAAATCAAAACAAATCAAGAGCAATTAATGAGACGCTTACGTAGCATGAAGGACAGCATGCGGCCAAAGAAGTCTATGCGGCCAGAGCAGTCCATGCGGCTAGGAAGTCTATGCGGCCAGAGCAGTCCATCCGACTAGGAAGTCTATGCGGCCAGAGCATTCCATACGGCCAGAGCAGCCTATGCGGCTAGAAAGTCCTATACGGCCAGAGAAGTCTATGTGGCATGGAAAGATTACGTGGACGTGCTTCTTATTCAAAGTATTCCAATTTTTTAAATTGAAAACTTTGAAGGGGGTCTTGTAGAAGCATGAAAAAGAATAGTAATTCATATGCGGCCCAGATTCAGCATGTGGCTCAAAAGCTTGACGAGTTTTATGCGGCTCAGAAAGTCCCAGAGAGCCGCATGCGGCTCAGGAATTTTATGCGGCTCAGGAAGTGTCACGACCCGCACCCTAGAGTAAGGGCACGAGAAGTGAATACGCACAGCCTACGCCGTAGTGTTGGTGGTAGAACGCTGTCCTAGGTCACAACATCTAACAGTAAAGGTAATAAACAGTTATACTCCCCGAATGGGGGTGACATAACAGGATATATCTCAATCACATCTAAGGTAGAATACGATAAGATAGAATGATAGAAAGATAAGAATCTTAATCCACAAGAAATACAAATAGAGAGATAAGCTAAGTGTTTAAGATAACTCAACAACATCCAGAATAATATAAACTCCAAACAACTCAAAGTAAAGAATATACAACTCAACTCAAAGACAAAAAATAATATAAGCCAATGTAGGGTGCATCAGCCTCTACAGCTAAGGGATCCGGCTGGCAGTCCGGATCACAAGTGTCCTCTAGAGCTATCCCATAGAAGGTATCTAAGCAGGCTCCTCCTCGTCCTGTAATATTTTCAACAGGTCCAGTCAGGACAGGAGCGAGCACAATACATCTCAACAGTTCATAGTAGGTTAGAAATATAATCATGCAGTAAAGTAAGATACATGAACTGAAGTAATACAGTATAAAACAGAGAGAGAACTATAATAGAAATATCTACTATAAATAGAGACTAACAGTGGCTAGTGAGTCAGAGTACAATATAGAATATAAATGGCATAGGATGATTATGATGCTACACTATGGAATGATTCTGATGCTACACTACTTGGATATTATTCATGTCTACTTCTACTCCCCCGTACCCCAATCAATACACAAGGATCCAGCCAGGTTATGTTATGATTCATGTAACGGCCCACGAAGGGTGGTACATGATAGTCCCATAAATGGGGATTCTAGGAAGCCCAATAAATAGGAGGATTCAAGGAAGACTCTGTGATCATGAGGGTACATGTCACAAGTGATTCAATGAACCATGAAGCATAGTGATACACCATGTAAGTGAAACGCACAGAACATGTAGTACCCGATGCCCCTGAAGGGATACATCTCAAGAAGGGATCCATATAGTGCTAATCCGTGTGACCAACGTGACAGTATCAAGTAAAGTAATTTAAATCAGGAAATAATTCTAAACAAGATATGAAATGATCAGAGAATGTACTCGCCTGGTATCTGAGTGACCGGATGAAATGTACTGTCCGAGGAGGGTGTCTAGCTCCTAATCAGAACAGCACAAGTCACAACAAGTATAAAATGATAACAGATGCAATTCAATGTATTCTAAAAGAATCTAGGTCAATCTAGGCCAAAGTCAACTCTTGGTCAACCTTGGTCAACCCTAGAAGTCAAACTAGGTCAACTATGGTCAAACTAGGTCTAACAAGTCTAAATTGGTCTAACTAGTCTACATTAGTCTATACTAGGTCACACAAGCCTACACTAGCTAGTACACACCACTTTAAGGCTATGCAAGCCTGAACCAAGCCTATCTCAACCATATCACAATTTCACAATATAACTATATGCTATATAAACTAGCATACATTCATTCATGTCTAACTTACTTATCAATATACATTATATTTAGATACACATATGGGCATTCAATATTACATAGAGACTATACATATTTATATACATTACCTTATATATTACAAAGGTTATAGTACATATTCATTAGGAATCATGATATATATATAAAAAAAATATATATATATATATATATATATATATATATATTTTTATATATCATATATATATATATATTTATATATTTTTTTTTTTCATATATATATATAATATATATATATATTATATAATATATATATATATATATATATATATATTTCATCATCAATATATATATAATATTATATATATATATTATATATATATATATATATATATATTTTTTATATATATATATATATATATATATAGGCTACTACTACATTATATACATTAACTACATATATATATTACATATATAGATATACACCTATTATATACATATATACATGTGTATATAGGGAGAGGAAAAGGCAATGTGTGTGTGTGTGTACAAGTGAGTGTGTGTGTACATGAGAGGCAATGTGTGTGTGCTGTGAAGGATGTCAAGAGAACATGTGTGTTAGTGAGTGACAAGGGTGTCACATAGAGTGTGTAAAAGCATGGCAAGGGTGTGTGTAGGTGTGTGAGAGGAGTCAATGTGGTGGTGCACATGTGAAAACAGTGAAGTGTACAATGTCATTAGGAAAACAGTGGGTAGAAAGCCCCAAACCAGTTTCCAGATAAATACCAAAACCAAATACAATATTCCCAAATTTCTCATATTTCAGAACAAGGAAGACTACTCAATAACAGTTTAAAATATACAGTTTCAGTTCAGCATATACTAACCCCATTTCGAATTCAATTAACCACCAAAACAACCCAAACTTGACATATAGCTAGAACACATGTAGGAGAATAATATTAGGGTTTTAAAACATGCTAATAACAGTATTAAATGGGTTAACTGCCAAAGTTCAAATTATAAAACTGGAAATTTTTGAAAATACAAGGTATCAGGATTTCGGGGAAATTAAAAAATGTAAATCGAAAATAACCTAAAATAAAATATTAAAAGTTGGTAACCCTAATATAGGGTGTGCACGTGTCCCAGGAGGTGTCTCGTGTCCACCACAACGTGACACGACGTGTCCAATTCAATTAAACCTAAAACATCACAAAACTGGACAATAAACCAGTGCAGTCTCGTGCACAAGTGCATGTGTCGTGCACCCGACACAGATCAAACCAGGATACGAGCTCACAACCCTAGGTTTGCCACACATAGGGATACCTACGTGTCACCCTGATTTGGGTCGACGTGTCTCTGTGTCATGTCAATTAGAGCGTATCAGAGCTCGAATATCGACTGAACAGAACCCAGTACAAAATCAGTGCAGTGTCTCGTATTCCCTCGACACACGAGGGCACATGAGACTTGACACACGTGGTTTTAGCCAATGCCCCTAGCCACGTGTCAAGTGGTTCGTGTCGAGTCGCCATGTCCGTGGAGAAATTTACCCCGAGCAGCAGGGAAATACTGTAGCTGCATGCGGTCCAAACCCGCGTGTTCATGTTCAATTTTTGACACGACATAACACGAAAACAGACTCAGACCACTGGAAAACATCAACCCACACCTAGATCTAAATTCCTATTCAAACACTTTTCAAAAATCAAATCGAAATGCCCATTGGGGCATTTCATCAAACACCTCTATGTAGGGACTGATACGTGTCCATTTAGGACACGAAATGGACATGAAACCTAGGTTTACGTATACCTACAGTTAGGGTAGACCTAGGGATTTCCAAATATGCAAAGAAACTGGAATTTTAATGGTGTTTAGATAGTTTTACCTATTTGTGTCCAAATGCAAGAAAAGCTTCAATAGGGGTGTTCCTCCTGATGGCCAAACTCTCCCAAATTGTCCACAAACTGAGATTTTCCTCCACAAACAGCAAGTATAGGTGATTTAGAACCTAATGCAATTTGTTTGAGAGAAAAAGGAAATAAAATGGAATTTCTATGAATTAATGAAGTTGGAAAATACCTATTCCTTAAACTTGTTCTTTCCTAAAAGAGGCTAGCCCTAAATGGAGGAAGTATTTATAGGGTGGATTCCCTAGGTAGGCTGTCCGGCCATACTAGGTTATGGTTAGGATTAGCTAATGGGTTGGGCTTGGGCCTCTATGGGCTAAGTTGCTAATTAATGGTTTCAAACCATAAGTAATGGCTTATGACTAAAAGCCTTTCTATTCTAACTTGAGTTTAATGACTAACCATGGGTTAACTCTAGTCTAACTAGGGTTACATGACCTAACCATGTCCAAACACAACTAGGGTTAGCTTCTAGGTTAGTCTACCAAGTCAACAGTAGTCAAAGTCAACCTAGTCAACCATCATTCAAATAATTCCAGAATAAATCCTAAAAATTCCCATAAATTCAAATAAATTATAATAAATTCAAATAACCTTAAAAATGACAAAAATACCCTCAAGCTAAAAATGATAAATGAAATACCTTAATCATATGGCTAGGCTCTAGGTCACTTATCTTTAGGGTTACACTAGCATAACACCAAATCACAAGTCATGATTTTAAATAGTTTAAAAATGATTAAAAATTACCTAAAAATCATAATATGAAGTAAATATCAATAAATAATAATTATAATTACAAAATTTCAAAATTACCTCATCTGGAAAACTGGGTGTTACAATCCTATCCACCTTAGAAAAATTTCGTCCTCGAAATTAAAGGCGAAACTACACTGATGAGAAGGATAGATAATCATACCCCACGGTACAAACAGATATTTGTATCGCTTGCGCATCTCATCCTCCCGCTCCTAGGTAGACTCTCCTGGAGAATGATGCCCCCATGCAACGCGAACCAAGGGTATCACCTAGTTTCTCAGCACCTTCTCTCGGCGATCCAGAATCTCCACAGGCTGCTCTGGATAACTGAGGGTAGGTCCAACCTCAATCTCCGAATGATCCAGCACATGGCTAGGGTCAGCCACGTACCGTCTCAACTGTGATACATGGAATATGTTGGACGCCCACTAGTGCAGGAGGCAAGTCTAGCCTACATCATCGACCCTCCCGCTAATCACGAAAGGTCCGATGAAGCGCAGGCTAAGCTTCCCACCTCCACCAATACGTATAGTGCCATGAGTCGGAGATATCCGCAGAAAAACTATGTCTCCAACCTAATCACAAGCAAGGTCTCAAGTTAATAAAAACATGATCATCAACTCAACAACAACCTTCTTCTAATCCTATCTCCAGTCAACTAAGTCAATATTGACGATGTCAACTTCTGGTCAACAACTAGTCAATTTCTCAACATCCAAGTACTTGGTCATCCGCTGGTCAACTTCTTAGGATTTTACCTATGCAAGCTACCTAAGTGTTGGCAACCATAATTTAGCAAAAGGAGAAACTCTATAATAGGCTAGCTCTTAACTTCCCAATCCTATCAAGGCTGATACTATAAATCTCATAAGCTACAGGTTTATAAACACACATTTCCCACATCAAGGACAAACCTATATATATCCACAGTTGATACTAATGGGGTAACATCCCTATTTTTGACAATCAAGGTCCTAAGAATTTTATCTAAACCATGCAATATGAAGGAATAATACAGGTCAGGGCATACTGTAGCAGTTGGAAGTCTCACTAGGTGCACTGGTCATTCTAGGTCAAAACAGTACTATGGTATCAACACACAAGCAATCTAGGGTGTCCTAATTGGGAAGGTAAGGGAACACAACCATCAAGGTTGTCTTCCATCCTATATAAAAAAATTAGTCATTAACAAACAACTGAGAAATTATTAAAAGGTTACTATTCCATAAAATGGTAAAAATTAAAATTTAGGCACAATAAATCACAAATAGATTTTGTCTTGACACGATATAAGTTGATCAATTTCGGGATAATTCGAGATTTGGGGCAAGATGGGAAATCAATGAAATCAAGTATGAGCACGAGCATCCAATGATGAAGATCCAGGTCAAGATTAAATTTAATTAACTGGATACGAATACGAGGTTCATAGGCGATAAAAATATTCCAAGGAAAATTGTCAAAGCTGTTGCGGATAAGATTTCTAGGGCAAGTTTAACTATGTCTCCATCCACGTAGATTAATATGAAAAGCGAACCAAAATGTAATAGGTTGATCAGACTATCATATACCGGTTCTGATTAGACAATATGTTAGTGGGTGCGCACCCAATAAAATATGTTATGATCAAGCTCGAAAAGGATAAGCTTGTAAAACTAAGGATAATTAGCAGCATAAGATATAAGTAAGGGTGGTAGTGATGAACGAAGATACATAGTCCGAATTCTTAACTAAATGGGTCAAGCAATCAAGATAAGGTACAAGGTTAAGCATTTAAGGAATCAAGCAGAACATCATCACATGTCGGGTCGAAGGAATTGAGTCAAGGCTGGATCTCTAATTGAAATCAGGAATAATTCAGTATCATAGTAGAGGTTATAGTTTAGCCATTTGACCAGAAAATCATATCAAAAATAGAGTACAAGGAGACGGGTTTTAGTGGGACATGATATACCTACACAAAGTGAGTTCGTCTAGGTCTTGCGTATAAGATTTGTTGGAGGGTAACAGCTAGTATACATTTCGAATGTCAAGGTCACGATAAGGAACGTCAAAGGATCTCAAATAGAAAGTGGGGGTTCAAGAGGTGGTAAATAAATGCACAAGATAAGGAAGATTAAGTTTATCATCTGTTTCTGATACCCTTAAGTTCATCTGGTCATAACTTGCCGATCGTATCCTTACCTCACCAGTCTCCAAATAAAAATTTAACCTTTACCTAAGCCTTTACCATGACTACCGTAGGCAATTTCCGATTTCCAAACATTACTCATGAAGCATAGCCTTCACATTTAGGAATCAACATTAACCATTTATTTAAATTTCCAAATTCTTTCACCTTGTCTTAAATTTGGCCCGAAACCTCTAAATCCCGTTTACGAATTCCTTAAACTTGTTCAAATAGTTCTCCTTGTGTTATTTAATTTAAATACCTTTAGGCCTTACAAAACATCCTCCATCATAAAATCAACTTCCGTATTTTCTTCGACATACACCTTTGAATTTATTTCTCCTAAAAAATTTTCCACAACAATCTCTAAATTTCGATAAGTTTACGTTACCTCTATCCCTAGTCATTTCCTTGCAATATCTTGTTCAATATCCTTATTGAATGCAATTAATTTCTCTTTTCATTACTAACCTTCTACATAGGCTTAGGGTAAAACTTTCAAAAATCAATAACCAGAGTTTCGAGGTTCTCAAATCTAGGTTGACCTTGAATATCCTCATCAGTTTGAATACACCTATAAACTATCTCAAAACCCAAAATCTTCCTAAGTGTGATTGTTTCCAGATTGGTAGTATACATCTCTTATTCTATTCGAGACCTTTACCACATTTCTATCCCAAGGTTTCAATATTGAACACTCCACATTTTGATTTCTCTAGATCATCATATAATAATCAGTTATGTCTCCTCTGAGCTACATGATTCACGTCACTTCTTCAGTCTTTTTCAGGCAGAAGATATGAAGATTCAAGGGTTTCGAGGTACATCTGGTAGGAATGATAAGATATGGGTGATTGGTGTAATTAGACAGAGTTTAAGATAAGAGAAGAATGCAAGGAAATAATGGCAAGAAGGAATACTGAAGATCTGTTCTTTCTCATCTGTTCAAACGAGATGAACCTATCAAGCTCAAATTAAATAGCAAGAATGAAGGTGAATCCAAACAAGAGGAAAAAGGAATTCCAATTGAAGATCAAAAATGAGTTTCTTAGGGGTCGTCCCAGGAATCTCTCAAAGAATCCTAAGTGTGATTGAGTGCCTTGAATTTGAAAATATTAAATACAAAATTAAAATCAAAAACTACAGAATTTTATCAAAATCATCAACTAATACCAGGATTCAAAGTTCTACAATGAATCCACCAAAATCAAATTCAAATCAAGAAAAAAGTGAATCAAAATAAGGGGGAGTTTAAATCAGAGTTCAAAATGAGATTCTCAAGGGTCATCCCAGGAATCTCTCAAGGAATCCTAAAAGTGGTTGAGTATCCTCTCATCCTAACATCTTAATTTCTATATCCTAGCAGGCTCGTAGTAGTACAACTAAGTCGTTGCGCTACTACAAAATCGTACTAATACGAATCTCGACCTACATGGGCCACCACTAAAAACGTGTCACGACCCGCACCCTAGAGTAAGGGCACGAGAAGTGAATACGCCCAGCCTACGCCGCAGTGTCGGTGGTAGAACGCTGTCCTAGGTCACAACATCTAACAGTAAAGGTAATAAACAGTTATACTCCCCGAATGGGGGTGACATAACAGGATATATCTCAATCACATCTAAGGTAGAATACGATAAGATAGAATGATATAAAAGATAAGAATCTCAGTCCACAAGATATACAAATAGAGAGATAAAGCTAAGTGTCTAAGATAAACTCAACAACATCCAGAATAATATAAACTCAAAGTAAAGAATATACAACTCAACTCAAAGACAAGAAAATAATATAAGCCTATCTAGGGTGGATCAGCCTCTATAGCTAAGGGATCCGGCTGGCAGTCCGGGTCACAAGTGTGCTCTAGAGCTGTCCCACAGAAGGTATCTAAGCAGGCCTCCTCCTCGTCCTCTGTAATATTTTTAACAGGTCTAGTCAGGACAGGAGCGAGCACAATACATCTCAACAGATCATAGCAGGTTAGAAAATATAATCATGCAGTAAAGTATGATACATGAACTGAAGGAATACAGTATGTAAACAGAGAGAGAACTGTAATAGAAATATCTACTATAAATAGAGACTAACAGTGGCTAGTGAGTCAGAGTACAATATAGACATATAAATGGCATAGGATGATTCTGATGCTACACTATGGAATGATTCTGATGCTACACTACTTGGATATTATCCACATGTCTACTTCTACTCCCCGTACCCCCAATCAATACACAAGGATCCAGCCAAGTTATGTTATGATTCATGTAACGGCCCCGAAGGGTGGTACATGATAGTCCCATAAATAGGAATTCTAGGAAGCCCAATAAATGGGAGGATTCAAGGAAGACTCTGTGATCATTAGAGTACATGTCACAAGTGATTCAATGAACCATGAAGCATAGTGATACACCATATAAGTGAAACACAAACATGTAGTACCCGATGCTCCCTAAAGGGATAACATCTCAAGAAGGGATCCATATAGTACTATTCTGTGTGACCAACGTGACAATATCAAGTAAAATAATTTAAAGCAGGAAAATAACTAAACAGGATATGAAATGATCAGAGAATGTACTCGCCTGGTATCTGAGTGTCCGAATGAAATATACTGTCCGAGGAGAGTGTCTGGCTCCTAATCAGAACAGCACAAGTCACAACAAGTCTAAAATGATAACAAGATGCAATTCAATGCATTCTAAAGAATCTAGGTCAATCTAGGCCAAAGTCAACTCTTGGTCAACTCTGGTCAACCCTAGAAGTCAAACTAGGTCAACTATGTCAAACTAGGTCTAACAAGTCTAAATTGGTCTAATTAGTCTACATTAGTCTATACTAGGTCACGCAAGCCTACACTAGCTAGTACACACCACTTCAAGGCTATGCAAGCCTGAACCAAGCCTATCTCAACCATATCACAATTTCACAATATAACTATATGCTATATAAACTAGCATACATTCATTCATGTCTAACTTACTTATCAATATACATATATATTTAGATACACACATATAGGCATTCAATATTACATAGAGACATATACATATTTTATATACATTACCTTATATATTACATATAGGTTATAGTACATATTCATTATGAATCATCACACACACACACCACATAAAAAAAAAAAAAAAAAATATATATATATATATATATATATATATATATATATATATATATATATACATTACCATATTACATATAGGTTATAGTACATATCATTATGAATCATCACACACTACACACACACACACACATAAAAAAATTATATATATATATATATTATATATATATATATATATATATATATATATATATAGGCTACCTACATAATATACATTAACTACATACTATACATTACTATATATATACACCTATTATATACATACATACATGTGTATAGGGAGAGGGAAAGGCAATGTGTGTGTGTATACAAGTGAGTGTGTGTGTGTACATGAGAGGCAATGTGTATGTGTGCTGTGAAGGATGTCAAGAGAACATGTTGTGAGTGAGTGACAAAGGAGTGTCACATAGAGTATGTAAAAGCATGGCAAGGGTGTGTGTGTAGGTGTATGTGAGAGGAGTCAATGTAGTGGTGCACATGTGAAAACAGTAAAGTGTACACTGTCATTAGGAAAACAGTGGGTAGAAAGCCCCAAACCAGTTTCCAGATAAATACCAAAACCAAATACAATATTCCCAGATTTCTCAGATTTCAGAACAAGGAAGACTCAATAACAGTTTAAAATATACAGTTTTAGTTCAGCATATACTAACCCCATTTCGAATTCAATTAACCACCAAAACAACCCAAACTTGACATATAGCTAGAACACATGTAGGAAAATAACATTAGGGTTTTAAAACATGTTAATAACAGTATTAAATGGGTTAATAGACTGCCAAAGTTCAAATTAGAAACTGGAAATTTCTGAAAATATAAGGTATCAGGATTTCGGGAAAATTAAAAAATGTAAATCGAAAACAACCTAAAATACAAAATTAAAAGTGGGTAACCCTAATATAGGGTGTGCACGTGTCCCAGGAGGTGTCTCGTGTCCACCACAATATGACACGATGTGTCCAATTCAATTAAACCAAAAATAGCACAAAACTGGACAATAAAATAGTGCAGTCTCGTGCACAAGTGCACACGTGTCGGGCACCCGACACAGACCAAACCAGGACACGAGCTCACAACCCTAGGTTAGCGACACATAGGGCTACCTACACGTGTCACCCTGATTTGGGTCGACGTGTCTCTGTGTCGTGTCAATCAGAGCGTATCAGAGCTCGAATATCGACTGAACAGAACCCAGTACAAAATTAGTGCAGTGTCTCCTGTTCCCTCGACACGACACGAGGACACATGAGACTTGACACACGTGGTGTCAGCCAATGCCCCTAGCCACGTGTCAAGTGGTTCGTGTCGAGTCGCCGTGTCTGTGGAGAATTTTACCCCGAGTAGTAGGGGAATACTGTAGTTGTATACGGTGTCCAAACCCGCATGTTCGTGTCCAATTTCTGATACGACACGACACAAAAACAGACTCAGACTACTGGAAAACATCAACCCGCACCTAGATCTAAATTCCTATTCAAACACTTTTCAAAAATCAAATCGAAATGTCCATTGGGGCATTTCATCAAACACCAATATGTAGGGACTGATACGTGTCTATTTAGGACACAAAATGGACACGAAACCTAGGTTTAGGTATACGTACAGTTAGGGTAGACCTAGGGCTTTGCAAATATGCAAAGAAACTAAAATTTTAATGGTGTTTAGATAGTTTTACCTAGTGGTGTCCAAATGCAAGAAAAGCTTCAATAGGGTGTTCCTCTTGATGGCCAAACTCTCCCAAATTGTCCAGAAACTGAGATTTTCCTCCACAAATAGCAAGTATAGGTGATTTAGAACCTAATGCAATTTGTTTGAGGGAAAAAGGAAATAAAATAGAATTTTTATGAATTAATGAAGTTGGAAAAATACCTCTTCCTTAAACTTGTTCTTTCCTAAAGAGGCTAGCCCTAAATGGAGGAGAGTATTTATAGGGTGGGATTCCCTAGGTGGACTGGTCGGCCATGCTAGGTTAGGGTTAGGGTTAGCTAATGGGTTGGACTTGGGCCTCTATGGGCTAAGTTGCTAATTAATGGTTTCAAACCATAAGTCATGGCTTATAACTAAAAGTCTTTCTATTCTAACTTGAGTTTAATGACTAACCATAGGTTAACTCCAGTCTAACTAGGGTTACATGACCTAACCAAGTCCAAACACAACTAGGGTTAGCTTCTAGGTTAGTCTACCAAGTCAACACTAGTCAAAGTCAACCTAGTCAACCATCATTCAAATAATTCCAGAATAAATCCTAAAAATTCCCATAAATTCAAATAAATTATAATAAATTCAAATAACATTAAAAATAACAAAAATACCCTCAAGCTAAAAATGATAAATGAAACCCTAATCACATGGCAAGGCTCTAGGTCACTTATCTTTAGGGTTACACTAGCAAAACACCAAATCACAAGTCATGATTTTAAATAGTTTAAAAATGATTAAAAATCACCCAAAAAATCATAATATGAAGTAAATATCAATAAATAATAATTATAATTACAAAATTTCAAAATTACCATCATCTGGAAAATTGGGTGTTACAGGAAGAGCCATGTGGCCTCATGCGGCTCAAACCAGGCCGATTACAGCTGGCCATAATTACATTCTGGCCATTAAATGCTCTGACATAAAGTGGCAATTCTGACGGCTCTGACATGATGAAGAGATGTGTCATGCTCATCAAAAGACAAGAAAATCTCTGAGATAGCCGGAGCAGTTCACATAGTCCAAAGAAGTTCTCTATGCGGACCGCCTGGGCCACCCTTATGCGGCTCGGTTGTGGGGCCACCCTTATGCAGCTCGGTCGTGAGGCGGACCTTTATGTGGTTCAGTTGGGGGGCCCCCATTATACGGCTCGATTGTGGTGGCCACCCCCATGCGGTCTCGGTTGTGAGGCCATCCTCATGCGGCTCGGTTGTGGGGGCCACCCCCATGCGGCTCGGTTGTGAGGCCACCCTCATGTGGCTCAGTTGTGAGGCCATCCTCATGCGGCTCAGTTGTGAGGCCACCCTCATGTTGCTCAGTTGTGAGGCCATCCTCATGCGGCTCAGTTGTGAGGCCACACTCATACGACTCTGCCAGGACGCCCCTTCATGCGGCTCGCAGCATAATGGCAGTTGGGACACGTGGCAGAGGATTGACTAAGACTTATCCATACGGATTTATTACAACCGACAAATCATAACAATGCAGATTTATTGCAACCAACACAGACCCAGATTGATTTCCAACAAACAGATCAAGGACAGATCAAGGTTAACCTTAACCAATCCCCAATCGCCCACTTTTTAAGGCGCAGTTACTACACACCACTCATCACAAAGTCCTATAAATAGCAGAAGATTATTCCTTTGCACAAACACAGAGAAAGGCACGCAGAGCAGGAGATATACACAGAGAGCATCCCATAGAGCAATACGCAGAGAGAGAGAGAGAGCACTTCGCCGGAGCCAAGGCCGCGTTCGATCGTCCAAGGAGTAAGGCAGAGTTGATATCACTTTTCGAACCTCTACCGTCACCCCCAAAATCAAAAACTAAACAATTGTACTTAGATTGCTTTTCCTAGGTTTTGTTCCTAGGCTTCTTTGTACTAGCTAGTTTGTATTGTGAATTAAAGTTCAGTCCTCCCATAAAATTGGTCTGTTCTTTGATAATTGATGGCAAACACTCGTCCTCGATCGATGGATGTGGGTGGGTCTTTTTCAGCCGTAAGATTTGAGCGACAGGATGATCAGGGCGAAGGCCTAGACCATGATGGCAATCAAAAGATCAGTCCCTCCTATGACATTTCTTTGGAGGATATATCTGCGATAGGAGATGTAATGAGGGACTTCGATAAAAATCAAGTCCAATCGGCTCATCCTCCTACGGGTATGTTATCATTGTGCCTCTCTTCGGATGAAATTTTTGACTTTAATTTTACGTGCTCCTCGTGAGGCTGACCACGACTGTATGTTCCCTTGTAGATATGGAGAAGGAATCACTTATGACGATATCCCCAGGCGTTGGGGAAGGAACAAGAGTAGTTCCGGCTCATCGAATTTGCTGGTACGGAGGGTGCTATTAGTGAGGGTATTGGCTGCAGAAGGAGAGGTTGAACAGCCTACTAAGGACGCTATTGCTGAATCTGCTCATGTTCCAGCTGGAATTACGGAAGACTAGGCCTGATGCCGCTCGGGGCCTTGATATTGTTCTTCTTGAACAGCCTGGGCCTGCTCTCGGTTTCCTGAAGCCAAGACTGATGGCGTAGCCCAGGCTGGTGCTGAGCATGCCGAAGGTACGAAATTATAATTCTTTATATTTTCTCTTTCTTTTTGGTTACTATGTATATATTGTTTTTTGTCAGGTATCCCTTCCTGGAGCAGAAGAAGCTCTCCAAGCATCCTCCCCGATGGCCTCCACTGAAGACGTGAGATGACCCAGAAGTCATCAAAGCTTTAATCTGCTAAAAGTAAAGCTTCCTGGAGTCCTGAATCGGAATGCTACCTTTGGCCCTGTGAAGGGTGTTGCCAAATGCCAAGTGGTAGCCCTCGAGAGCATTGCCGCTATGAAGAGCGGGCTAATACTTTGAGGAAAGTTCTGAATGATCTGGAGGGTCAGGTGGCCAGATTTGGGAGGCTAAACAATGGAGCTAGACATCGTTGTTCCATGCAGAAGACGAGGCTTTGATCACCACTCTCACGGAGGAGAAGGCCACTTTCCATGCTAGAAGGATGCCCTCGTTCAAGAGATCAGCGAGTTGGCTGATCAGTATGGTCAGTTCAACGCTGCAAGTGAGGCACGTGCTACCTTGAAGAATAAACTGGCTGCACAGATTACCGATAAGTATAATCTGTCATGACCGCACCCTAGAGTAAGGGCACGAGACGTGGGTACGTCCAGCCTACGCCGCAGTGTCGGCGTAGTAGAACGCTGTCCTAGGTCAACAATCATCTAGCAATATCTCTAAACAATTTATACTCCCGAATGGGGGTGACATAGCAGTAAAACTCAATCACAACTAAGGAAGAGATAGCACGATATGAAATAGAACTCAAGGAAATAAATAGATGAAAAGTAGTCTAAGGTAATCCCAGCAATATCCAGAAGTACATGGTCTCAGATACAAAATGAAAGAATATATACACTCTGAACTCCAAATAAAGTCTAGCAAAAACATGCCTCAAGACTACATAAAAAAAGATAAGCCTAACTAATCTAGTCTAGGCAATCGGGGTGATATCCTCAACTAGAGCTGGGTCCTCCTGAGGGTCCAGCTCGCAGGTGTCATCTAGGGCTCCCCGTAGAAAGTGTCCAGGCAGGCCTCCTCTTCGTCCTCTGTAATATTTCAACAGATCCAGTCAGGACAGGAGCGAGCACAGTACATCTCAACAGTTCATATCAGGTTAGAAAATATAAACATGCAGTAGAGTAAGATACAAAACTGAAAGGAAGTACATGATGAAAAAGAGAGAACTGTATGTAAATAGCTACTGTATATAGAGAACTAATAGTGGCTAGTGAAGCAGAGTACAAGATAGCACATGTGAACAGGACAGATTTGCACATGATCTACACTAAAGAGTTTGCACATGATCTATACTACAATAGAATTGTTCACATGACTACTAGCACTCCCCCGTTTCCCCAATCAATACACAAGGATCTAAGCAGTTATGTTATTGTACATGATATCACATGGGGGCCCATGAAAGGGTGCACATGATAGTATACATGAGGGCTCCGTGAACATGATAGTACAAGATTCACAGGAGTGTACATGTATAATGAAAGCACAGGAGTACATGATGAAAGTGAAACGTACATGACACAATGTACCCGATGCTCCCGAGGGGATAACATCGCATAAAGAGATCCATATAGTACTAATCCGTGATAATATCATGACAGCATCAAGTAAAGTAATCTAAACAGGAATATAATTCTAAGCAGTATATGAAATGATTAGAGAATGTACTCGCTTGTATCTGAGTGTCCAATATAAAAAGTACAGTCGAGGAGTGGTGTCTCGCTCCTAATCAGAACAGCACAAGTGCAACAAGTCCAAAATGGTAAAATGAAGTCCTACTATGCATTCTACATGATTCTAGGTCAATCTAGGCCAAAGTCAACTCTTGGTCAACTCTGGTCAACCCTCGAAGTCAAACTAGGTCAACCAAGTTTAAAATTAGGTCAAACTAGTCTATTCTAGGTTAATCAAGACTAGTCTAGGCAATACCATGCCAAGCCTACCAATACACATCTCTACACAAGATTATCTTATAGCTATGCAATACACACATTGGTATATATATATATATAATCTAAATTAGAACACATAACCTATAGCAACTATACAATATCACCCATACTCTATATATATACAATACATATATAAAGGCACACACATGATATATCATATAGGATACATATATTTATATATGTAGAGAGAGGGGAACACAATGTACAAGTGCATGAGTGTGTGTGACTAGAGAGAATACATGTGTGTGTGGGGGGGGCTGCAACAATGACAGGAATAGTATAGAGTGTGTGTGTGTATGAAATGAGTGAGGGTGTATGCTAAAATAGTGTGTGAGAGAGAGATCATGAAACAATGTGTGTGTGGATGGTGTTAAACTCAGGTTTCAATCATAACAAAACAGTCCACAACCTAAACATTCTAACTGCACAGGAAAAGGAAAACCAATCAAGACTTCTAAACTGAGTTCAAAATCAGTTTCCAAACACCACTTGAATCCCAGGTTTCAGCCTATACTAAAACTCAGATTTCTACAACATGGGAAAAACACCTAATCATAAAGAACACAGAGGGAAATCAGTGTAAAAAGGTTTTGAACATGGCACACTTGCCATAAAACCTGGAAATGCAACTGATTCCAGAGTAAAAGAATTAACATTAACATCAAAATCAGTTGGCATTGTTCTATTTGCAGGAAAAATAGAGTTCAAGTCAATTTAGAAATACAACAATCAGTTAAACCCTTTGAACATCAAACTCTTTATTTGAACCCAGTTTTCCAGTCATAAAATCAATTCCAGATAGTGAACCTTATTCTAGATTTTAGAACTTAACAGTGTATCAAATGCACATATCAAAACCAAATAACATTTAAACTTCCCACATCCATTCAATCATAATAATGAACCCTCACAACCTAAACTTGGTATCTATTAAAGACAAAATTACCATAGTTAAATATATATCGGGTTAAAATCTTATGCTAATCGAACAAGGAAACAATATGGAGATATTCACTGTTACACACAGTGTCAGTGTACTGGGATTCAAAACCCAACTCAAGTGTCAAAAACCATAGATGCATATAAAACCTATTCTAACATGTAAGACTAAACTACCATGCACTAATACATATGTTCAGATTTAAAAGACAATTTAATCACTAATAAAATAGGTTGAAAATGAATGAACTCAGGGATTCCTCAACAGACAGTGTATCAGGAAACTGGTTTCATTTAGTGCCATAACCAAGTGTTCGAACCCAAATTCTCATTAAAACCTAATTTAATCATGTAACTAATATAACAGAGATTTAACATCATGTTTAGGATCTAACTAATAATTAAAACATAATTTAAAAATATTTAAATCGAATAACAAAACAGAAACCAAAACCAGTGTACTGAACCGCACAGTCCTTGCACGAGCACACGTAAATACGTGTCCGATACGACACGAGGACTCGTGAAACTTTACGAGCCTCATGTCAGACAGTGCCCCAACAACTGTGTCAATTTTCTCGTGTCGAGGTGCGGTCCCGCGCAGAATAGCCCCCGTGTAGCAGAGAAGCTACAGTGCCGCGCGCACGCACACGCACCCGCGTGTTTCCGTGTCCCCTTAACCCACGACTGATACATGTCGATACGGACACGTAATGGATCCAAAACCTAGGGTTAGCTATCCTACTGTTAGGTTACGGCTAGGGCATTCCTAAAATGCAAACCAACAGAAATTTCATGGATTAGAATCGATTTTACCTATTGATGAACAATGGGTAAAAAATCCCCAAATGGAATAATTTCCTCAAGCCACCAAAATCCCACAAATTGTTTCCTCCCTACAAACACTCAATACCAACAGCAAGAACAATGAATTTATGTCCTATTGCAATTGGTTTGGGGGAAAAAGGATTTAAAATTGATTTTATATGAATTTAGGAAGATGAAAACTTACCTCTTTCTTAAACCTTGAAATAAACCTAAAGAAGAGGCTAGCCCTAATTTTATGAGAGATTTTATAGTGGGGGAATCCCTAGGTTAAGCTAGGTGGCCGCCAAGTGTGGACTAGGCTAGGGTTTGCACTAGGTTGGCTAGTCCTATTAGGTTAAGCCACAAAATGACTTGTGAAATCACAAGCCATTTCTCAAACCATTTAATTCCTAATCTCCTCACTCAATTTCTAATAAACTAATTACCACTAACTTAAGTCATGCAAGGTTAGGCTAGAGTCACATAACCTAACCAAGTCCATACTAACTAGGGTTAGCTTCTAGGTTAGTCTACAAGGGTCAAGACTAGTCAAAGTCAACCTAGTCCAAACAATTCCAAAATAATTCCTAAAAATTCCCAAAAATTCAAATAAATTCTAATAAATTTAAATTACCACAAAATGACAAAATACCCTCACACTAGAAATGGTAGTGACAAATCTACCCTCCTTAAAAGAATTTCGTCCTCGAAATTGAAAGGCGAAATACAACTGATGAGAAGGATAGAAAGCATACCTCACTGTCCAAAAAGATAAGGGTAGCACTCGCATCTCATCCTCCCGCTCCCAAGTAGACTCTCCTGGAGAACGATGCCTCCATGCGACGTGCACCAAGGGTATCACCTGGTTCCTCATAATCTTCTTCCGTCGATCCAGAATCTCTACTAGCTGCTCTGGATAGCTGAGAGAAGGCCCAACCTCTATCTCTGAATGATCGAACACATGGCTAGGTCAGCCACGTATCGTCTCAGCTGTGATACATGAAATACGTTATGGACCCCCACTAGTACAGGCGGCAAGTCTAGCCTGTATGCAACGTCACCGACTCTCCTGCTGATAACGAAAGGGCCGATGAAGCGCGGGCTAAGCTTCCCGCCTCCACCAAAACGTATCGTACCACGAGTCGGAGATATCCTCAAGAAAACCTGGTCTCCGACCTAATCACAAGCAAGGTCTCAATTAAAAAAAAAACAAACATGATCAAAAATCACAAGCAAACAAACCTAAATCTAATCCTACTCTAATCGGTACCTCAAACTCCAATGACCTCCGGTGGCTATCGGCCCAGTGCCGATGTCTGTCCTGCACCATGCGAAGTCTGTCCTGATGAGCTTCACCTTCTCGGCTGCATCAACAACCATCTTTGGCCCCAGTAAAGCTCGCTCACCAACATCATCCGAAGATAAGGGTGTACGGCACCTACGCCCGTACAGAGCCTCGAAATGTGACATCTCAATGCTGTCCTGGAAACTATTGTTATAGACAAACTCCACCAAATGAAGATGATCCTCCAGGAACCTCCAAAGTCCAGGACGCACGTCCGCAGCATATCCTCAAGTGTCTGAATAGTCTGCTCTGACTGTCCGTCCGTCTGGGGGTGGTATGCAGTACTAAACTTGAGCTGAGTGCCCAAGCTGGTCTGCAGACTCCTCCAGAAATGGAAAGTAAAATGGCTATCCCGATCTGAGACGATGCTGACTGGAACTCCGTGAATCCTGACTATCTGTCGCATATATCTCTGCCAGCCTCTCTGTAGACGTACCTACCTTGAATGGCAAGAAGTGGGCCGATTTGGTCAACCTGTCAACGATGACCCAAATCGCATCTTTCCTCCTAGAGTACGCGGCAATCCTGAAACGATGTCCATCATGATATGCTCCCATTTCACTCGGGAATGGACAGCGCTGCAACAATCCACCGGGCCTCTGTCTCTCTGCCTTGACCTGCTGACAGACCAAACACCTGGCCACAAAGCGAGCCACCTCCCGCTTATTCCTGACCACCAAACATGCTTCCGCAGATCTCGGTACATCTTGTTGGCACCCGGGTGTATAGAGTACTGAGATCTGTGGGCCTCCGCATAACCTGCTCTCTGAGATCTCCGCTGGGCACACATAACCTGGAGCCGTGCCTCAAGGCACGATCCTCTGCAAGAGAAAACTCGCCCTCCAGCAATCCTGTTCGAACCTGCTCCTGGAGACACCGCAGAGCGACGTCCTCAAACTGTGCCGACTTGATCCTCTCCACCAAGTCTGACTGAATCTGCATCTCCCATAGCTGCATCTGCACTCCGGGCACGATCACCTCAATCCCAAGGCTCTCCAAGTCAGCAAGTAAATACCGATCCATGGTCAAACACATGGCTGTCGGATACCTACTCAAGGCATCGGCAACCACGTTGGCCTTCCCTGGGTGATACTGAAGTAGGATGTCAAAATCCTTCATCAACTCTAGCCATCTGTGCTGTCTCATGTTCAACTCCTTCTGAGTGAACACATACTTTAAGCTCTTGTGATCTGTGAAGATCTCCACCCTCACCATACAGATAATGCTTCCACAGCTTCAGAGCAAAAATCACTGCTGCTAGCTCCAGGTCGTGGGTAGGGTAGTTCTTCTCATGGGGACATAACTGCCTGGAAGCATAGGCAATCACCTTCCTATGCTGCTGCAAGACGCAAACCAGCCCCGCCCCTGAAGTATCACTATAAATAGTGAAACCACCTGATCCTGAAGGCAATGTCAGAATCGGAGCTGTCGTCAGCTGCTTCTTCAACTCATCAAAAGCTGCCTGACACTCCTCTGACCAAACATACTCAGCATCCTTCCGGGTCAACCGAGTCAACGGCTCTGCAACCCGGGAGAAATCCTGTATGAATCTCCGATAATATCCTGCCAGCCCCAGGAAACTCCTGATCTCTGGAACTGAAGTGGCGCTGTCCATGCCTCGACTGCCACAATCTTCTTGGGGTCAACTGAGATACCATCTCCAGTCACCACATGCCCCAAGAAGTCCACCCGATCCAAGAAGAACTCATATTTGGAGAGCTTCCCGTAAAGCTGCTCCTTCCTGAGAATCTCCAACACTATCCTCAAATGCTCCTCGTGCTCCTCCTCAGTCTTGGAATATATCAAGATGTGTCAATGAACACTACCATGAACTGATCCAGAAACTGGTGGAACACTTGTTCATAAGTTCATAAATACTGCTGGTGCATTGGTTAGCCCAAACGGCATAACCAAAAATTCGAACTGCCCGTACCGCATCCTGAAAGCGGTCTTGGGAATATCCTGCCCCTTCACCTTCACCAGGTGATATCCCGACCTCAGATCAATCTTGGAAAATACCCGAGCTCCGCTCAACTGGTCAAATAGATCGTCGATCGCGGCAGTGGGTATTTGTTCTTGATCGTGAGGTTGTTGAGTGCCCTATAGTCAATACACATGCGTAATGACCCATCCTTTTCGGTACGAATAATACGGGTGCACCCCATGGCGACAAACTCGAGCAGATGAAGCCCTTGTCCTGTAGCTCATCCACCTGCTTCTTCAGCTCCACCAGCTCACTATTGTTCACCCGATAGACATGCTGAGAGAGGGTTTCGCTCCTGGAACCAAGTCTATCGAGAACGCTATGTCTCTATCTAGTGGCAATCCTGGCAACTCCTCTGGGAAAACATCTATATAATCTGCTATCAAGGGGTATGGAATGTCTGCTCCTCGACCGAGACTCCACAGAAGACTCTGCTCTGCTCTACCTGACATCTGGAGTACTCGAACTCTGGCCCCCGGCGCTCTGTAGAGAACTCTACCCCCTCTGCAATAATGCTGGCATGGTGCCTGCTCAACCAATCCATGCCTAGTACTATATCGTAGTTTGGCAATGGCATTGAGCAGGCTCACCTCCAACTCACGGCCTCCCAAAACTACTCTCCGACCCTTACAAATATCACTCACGAGGATAATGCCACCCCCGGTCGTGATCTTGTAAGTCCTAGGCAATGATTCAGCTATAATACCGTATCTAATCGCAAAAGATACTGATATGAAGCTATACGAAGCACCGAAATCGAATAATGCAAAAGCTGGACTGGAGTCGAGAAGAATCGAACCTGCAATCAGCACTCCAATGACCTCCGCATCCTCTGCTGCCATGGCAAATCTTGCCCCTGCTGGCCACCCCTGGCCTGCTGCTGGTGCTGGACGAACCTCTGCTGCGTCTGCAGGGCTGGTCCCCGCTGCTGACATATTGGAGCTCTGACTGCTGCTCCCTGGGCTGCTCGTCCTCCAGACCTAGGACAATCCCTATCTGGTGATCTGCCACTCCGCAAAGAAGGCACTTCCTGAGCCTCTTCCTGTACTCGTTCCATCCATGCCCTGGCTTCTTGCAGAAGGTGCAACTGACTGTCTGGTGCCTGGGTGCCTGATGCTGAAACTATTGCTGGTGAACTGGCCTTTGCTGAATCGGCTGCGGCTGGAACTACCTCAGCTGCTGATGCTGAAAGTGGGGCCTCTTGGCCTGGCCTCCGCTGCTGCTGCTGCCCCCATCTGGGTCTCTCCCCTCTTGAGCCTAAGCTCGAGATCATCCTCTGCCAACAAGGCTCCCGTCAAGATCTTCTCGAACGTGGCATCCCGGTTGCCCTTGGTCAGGGACTTGACCTCCTTGACTCGACCCTTCCAGAACCTCTGGGCCTTCGTCGTCTCGCTCAAGCCCTCCACAAACCTATCGAGGCGGCCGAACTCCCCGGCGTACCTCCACTGAGAGACTCCCCTGGACCAGGCTCTCGAACTGCGTCTCTAAGGCTGAGTGCTGAATCTGGGAAGAACTTCGTCTTGAAAAGTCCTTGAACTGCTCCCAAGTCTGCCCAGCTACCCCCATCCTGGGGTCTGACTGATACCAGGTGCGAGCAAGATCTCGCATTCGGCTAGCTGCGCCTCGATCTGAAGATCTGCTAGAATCCTGGCCAAGCGGAAGATCTCCTCGATATGGTCGATCCACTCATTGGCATATAGGATCCCCTCTGTCCCCAGAAAGTCTCTGGGGCTCATCTTTTGAAACTCTCGATCCTCGGTGTCCTCGGCTGATGGACCACTGGTCGAGCTACGACCGTCGTATGGGCCAGCTCCATGCCTCTGTCCTGTCGAGCCTGTTGTCGGTCCATGAATGTTGGAAATACGTGAACATCTGAGCTGCGTCCACCTATCCTGGAGACGGCTGCTGGAAGGATCCTCTGGAATGACAAGGTCTTGCCTCCGAGTCGGTGGATGCATATATCCTGCTGCGGCTGCCGATGTCTCAATACGAGCTGAGGTGGCAGGAGCAGCAGTCCCCTAGCCTCGCTGTACTGGCTGGGAGGTAGCAGTCCCCTCCATAGCATCCCCATGATGGTACGCTGCGATCTAGTCTCTACCATCCTGAAGATAGACAACAAGAGTATCAATTTCTGCGAAAGAAGCGAAATAATAGAGGCGGACAGTTAAAAATTCAAAGGATCAGCTGACAATAAGGATTTAGATGGCAAATAAAAGAATTTTTCTAAAGATTGAGTACCTAAAATTAATGTTCTATATCTTACTGGGCTGTAGTGATACTCTAGTTCGAATACCACTACACTTCTAGTCTAGACCTACATGGGCCACCACTAAAAACGTGTCACGACCCGCACCCTAGAGTAAGGGCACGAGACGTGGGTACGTCCAGCCTACGCCGCAGTGTCAATGGTAGAACGCTGTCCTAGGTCAACATCATCTAGCAATATATCTCTAAACAGTTTATACTCCCGAATGGGGGTGACATAGCAGTAAAACTCAATCACAACTAAGAAAGAGATAGCACGATATGAAATAGAACTCAAGGATATAAATAGATAAAAAGTAGTCTAAGATAATCCCAGCAATATCCAGAAGTACATGGTCTCAGATACAGAATGAAAGAAATATACAACTCTGAACTCCAAATAAAGTCTAGCAAAAACATGCCTCAAGACTACATAAAAGAAGATAAGCCTAACTATCTAGTCTAGGCAATCGGGTGATATCCTCAGCTAGAGCTGGGTCCTCCTGAGGTCCAGCTCGCAGGTGTCATATAAGGTTGCCCCGTAAAAGTGTCCAGACAGGCCTCCTCCTCGTCCTCAGTAATATTTCAACAGGTCCAGTCAGGACAGGAGCGAGCACAGTACATCTCAACAGTTCATAGCAGGTTAGAAAATATAAACATGCAGTAGAGTAAGTCAGGAAACTGAAAGGAAGTACATGATGAAAAAGAGAGAACTGTATGTAAATAGCTACTGTATATAGAGAACTAATAGTGGCTAGTGAAGCAAGTACAAGATAGCACATGTGAACAGGACTGATTTGCACATGATCTACACTAAAGAGTTTGCACATGATCTACACTACAATAGAATTGTTCACATGACTACTAGCACTCCCCCGTTTCCCCAATCAATACACAAGGATCTAAGTAGGTTATGTTATGTATATGATATCACATGGGGGCCCATGAAAGGGTGCACATGATAGTATACATGAGGGCTCCGTGAACATGAGAGTACAAGATTCACAGGAGTGTACATGTATAATGAAAGCACAAGAGTACATGATGAAAGTGAAACGCATATGACACAATGTACCCGATGCTCCCGAGGGGGATAACATCGCATGAAGAGATCCATATAGTACTAATCCGTGATAATGTCGTGACAGCATCAAGTAAGGTAATCTAAAACAGAAATATAATTCTAAGCAGGATATGAAATGATCAGAGAATGTACTCTCCTGTATCTGAGTGTCTAATATGAAAAGTACTGTCCAAGGAGTGGTATCTGGCTCCTAATCAGAACAGCACAAGTCACAACAAGTCCAAAATGGTAAAATGAAGTCCTACTATGCATTCTACATGATTCTAGGTCAATCTAGGCCAAAGTCAACTCTTGGTCAACTCTGGTCAACCCTAGAAGTCAAACTAGGTCAACCAAGTCTAAAATTAGGTCAAACTAGTCTATTCTAGGTTAATCAAGACTAGTCTGGCAATACCATGCCAAGCCTACCAATACACATCTCTACACAAGATTATCTTTATAGCTATACAATACACACATTGGTATATATATATAATCTAAATTAGAACACATAACCTATGCCACTATACAATATCCCCATACTCTATATACAATACAAATATAAAGGCACACACATGATATATCATATAGGATACATATATATATATGTAGAGAGAGGGGAACACAATGTACAAGTGCATGAGTGTGTGTGACTAGAGAGAATACATGTGTGTGTATGTGTGTTGGCTGCAACAAGTGACAGGAATAGTATAGAGTGTGTGTGTGTATATGAAATGAGTGAGGGTTTGTGCTAAAAATAGTGTGAGAGAGAGATCATGAAACAATTTGTGTGTGTGGATGGTGTTAAACTCAGGTTTCAATCATAACAAAACAGTCCACAGCCTAAACATTCTAACTGCACAGAAAAAGGAAAACCAATCAAAACTTATAAACTGAGTTCAAAATCAGTTTCCAAACACCACTTGAATCCCAGGTTTCAGCCTATACTAAACCTCAGATTTCTACAACATGGGAAAAACACCTAATCATAAAGACACAGAGGGAAATCTGTGTAAAAAGGTTTTGAACATGGCACACAAAACCTGGAAATGCAACTGATTCCCAGATTAAAAGAATTAACATTAACATCAAAATCAGTTGGCAGTGTTCTATTTGCAAAAAAAATAGAGTTCAAGTCAATTTGGAAATACAACAATCAGTTAAACCCATTGAACATCAAACTCTTTATTTGAACCCAGTTTTCCAGTCATAAAAATAAATTCCAAATATTGAACCTTATTCTCAGATTTTAGAACTTAACAGTATATCAAATGCACATATCAAAACCAAATAACATTTAAACTTCCCACATCCATTCAATCATAATAATGAACCCTCACAACCTAAACTTGGTATCTATTGAACAGACAAAATTACCATAGTTAAATATACATGAGGTTAAAATCCTTATGCTAATCGAACAAGGAAACAATATGGAGATATTCACTGTTACACACAGTGTCAGTGTACTGGGATTCAAAACCCAACTCAAGTGTCAAAAACCATTAGATGCATATAAAACCTATTCTAACATGTAAGACTAAACTACCATGTACTAATACACATGTTTGGATTTAAAAGACAATTTAATCACTAATAAAATAGGTTGAAAAATGGAATGAACTCAGGAATTCCTCAACAGACAGTGTATCAGGAAACTGGTTTCATTTAGTACCATAACCAAGTGTTCGAACCCAAATTCTTAAAACCTAATTTAATCATGTAACTAATATAACAGAGATTTAACATCATGTTTAGGATCTAACTAATAATTAAAACACAATTTAAAAACATTTAAATCGAATAACAAAACAGAAACCAAAACCAGTGCACTGAACCGCACAGTCCTTGCACGAGCACACGCAAATACGTGTCCGACACGACACGAGGACTCGTGAAACTTTACGAGCCTCGTGTCAGATAGTGCCCCAACAACTGTGTCAATTTTCTCGTGTCGGTGGCGTGTCCCGCGCGGAATAGCCCCCGTGTAGCAGGAAAGCTACAGTACCGCGCGCACGCACACGCACCCGCGTGTTCCCGTGTCCCCTATGACCCGACACAACACGAAATCACCACACGACACTGGAAATCCCTAACAACACTATAAGCTAATTTCCTATTCATTTAGAATTCTAAAACTCGAACGAAATGTCCTTTGAGGCATTTCGTCGAACACCCTTAACCCACGACTGATACGTGTCCGATACGGACACGTAATGGATCCAAAACCTAGGGTTAGCCTATCCTACTGTTAGGTTAGGGCTAGGGCATTCCTAAAATACAAACCAAAAGAAATTTCATAGATTAAATCGATTTTACCTATTGATGAACAATGGGTGAAAAATCTCCAAATGGAATGATTTCCTCAAGCCACCAAAATCCACAAATTGTTTCCTTCCTGCAAACACTCAATACCAACAGCAAGAACAATGAATTTATGTCCTACTGCAATTGGTTTGGGGGAAAAAGGATTTAAAATTAATTTTATATGAATTTAGGAAGATGGAAACTCACCTCTTTCTTAAACCTTAAAATAAACCTAAAGAAGAGGCTAGCCCTAATTTCTAGGAGAGATTTTATAGTGGGGGAATCCCTAGGTTAAGCTAGTGGCCGACCAAGTGTGGACTAGGCTAGGGTTTGCACTAGGTTGGCTAGTCTATTAGGTTAAGTCACAAAATGACTTGTGAAATCAAAAGCCATTTCTCAAACCATTTAATTCCTAATCTCCTCACTCAATTTCTAATGAACTAATTACCACTAACTTAAGTCATGCTAGGTTAGGCTAGAGTCACATAACCTAACCAAGTCCATACTAACTAGGGTTAGCTTCTAGGTTAGTCTACAAAGGTCAAGACTAGTCAAAGTCAACCTAGTCCAAACAATTCCAAAATAATTCCTAAAAATTCCCAAAAATTCAAATAAATTCTAATAAATTTAAATTACCCCAAAATGACAAAAATACCCTCACATAGAAATGTGGTAGTGACATAATCGCATCACGCAGATCCAAAATGAGATTGCTCACTGGAAGCCAACTTGAGGACAACAACGTCTGAGCAGGAGGACAACTTGGCTCAGGCTACCATGACTGCCACCACTTTCGCCCATTTAAAAAAACATTTGGTGAAGTTGGGGAAGAGCACATGAGTCTGATCCTTTTCGAGGATCAAGCTGCTCGTCAAGAAGAGGCGCGCCGCCGAGCTACCGCGAAGTCTGAAGCCGAAATCGCAGCTCTAAGGGATAATATCAATCGACTATGTATCCCTTAGATTTTTTGTTTGTGACTGTTTCTTCTAGCTGTCAAGGCTCTTGTATCCTTTTTTCTCGTCTAAATAAGGAATAAAGATTCTTTTGGTTTTCAAACTTCGTGAATGTGGTTTTGTGAAATATCGGAACTAGAGGTAATGTGGACGTAGTAAGGATATTTCTGGTAGGTATTTTGCTGAAAAATTTGATGTGAACTCATTATCCATTTTATATTCAAGTTTTTTTGAATATAGATAATAAGTTGAACGAAGCTGCTAGTAGAGGTAATATGGACGTAATAGCAGATGATATTTATATCTGACCAGAGATAATATAGATGTGGAAAGATATAACATTAGGTAGGAGTGGATAATTCAGAGGTAATATGGACGTGATTATCCTTGATAAACGCTTTTCTCAGAGGTTATATGGACATGGCAAAATATTCCTTAATCATTCCACTAGAGAAATAATTATCGAAAAACAATTCAGAGGTAATAGGGATATGACTTGTTTTCGTTAAACCGAGTTTGGACAGAGTCAAAACGGAAATGATTCCACTGGAAAAATATTTTAGAGGGCCTATTATCCAAGACGTATTCAAGACTCTTTAAATATGGATAATAGTTAGATAATTTTTTGAATCACGTAAACATCGTACTGTACATTTACATGACTGAACATATGTGAACATTATTTACAAAAGGTTACACATAATATTTCTTCAGGAACTTATCGTTGATAGACATCATGAGCAAGTCACCATCAGGCTTGGTTAGTCGGTACGTACCGTTAGAATACACTGATTCTATAATAAAGGACCTTCCGTTTAGGCTGAAATTTCCCTTTTGATTTGTGCGTCATGACCATTGGTCTTCTCACTGCTAAGACTAGATCACCGACTTGAAAGATTCTTTCTTTTACCTTTTTATTGAAGGCTCTAGAAAGGCGTGCTTGGTATAGCTCAATGCTCCGCTGAGCTAACAAGCATTTTTCGTCTAGCACTTCGGGCTCCTGTAGTCGCAGACGGTAGCTTTCTTTGGTAGTCAACTCACTGGCTAAGGCTACCCGAAGGAAAGAATCTGGAATTCTAGGAGAAGAACTGCTTCGCTCCCATAAATCAGAGAGAATGGCGTACTGCCTGTTGGAGTCCAGACCATTGTACGATAGGCCCGAAGACATTCATCGAGCTTCTTATTCTAATCGCGCTTATTTGAAGACATGAACTTCTTGAGAAGTTTAATAATGGTTTTATTGAAGGCTTCTGCTAGACCGTTAGTCGCTAGATTATAGGCAGTAGAGACTATATTTTGGATTCGATTCCTATCGCAGAAACGATAGAATACATGGCTTGCGAATTGTGGACCATTATCATGGATGATCCTGCTAGGTAGGCCAAAGCGATAGATAACATAATGTTTGATGAAACTGATCACGTTCGACGTCTTCACTTCGGTGAACGGTATAGCTTCTGCCCATTTGGAGAAGTAATCGGTTATGGCTAAGATGAACCGATGTCCTCTAGAAGATGGCGGGATGATTGGGCCTAGGATGTACATACCCCAGGCTTCAAAAGGCCAAGATGCTACCGTCGGGTGTAGAAACTTTGACAGTTGATGAATAAAATCGGCGTGGAACTGACAAGCCCTATATTTTTTGTATATTCAACAGCATCTGCTATCATAGTGGGCCAATAATAACCCACTCGTCTGAGGCAATCTTGTAATTTGGGGCCTAGTTGATGTGCACCACAAACTCCATCGTGAGCCTCCCGGAGTGCATGTTTGGCTTCTGTGTCTGATAAACATTGTAACAGTATCCCGTCGTAAGAGCGTCGGTACAGCATCTTGGTAGCTGTGTCGTAGTAAAATCTAAGGGATTGCCTTTGGATAGACACTACTTCCTTTGGGTCCTCGAAGAGGATTCCATAGACGGCGTAGTCTATGAAAAGAAATCTCTAGTCTTTAACATCGAGGTTTGTTTCCGTTGTGTAACTTTGATGAATATGCAAGGTATCTTTCACATAGAATAGTTCTCGACCAGACATTGTGATCGACTGCTGAGTATTGGTAGGAACGGTCAAGGAAGCAGCGAGACAGACTAGAGCATCTGCTTCTATATTCTGTAGTCAAGGCACATGCTCGATGAAGAATCCAGTAAAAGTGGATGCCAACTTGATTGTCGCTTTGTGATAGGGGATGAGATCTTCGTGACGAACTTATAATCCCCTCGGACCTGACTAACTATTAGCTTGGAATCGCCGTAAGCTTCTAGATAGTCAACTCCCAGTTATTTTGCCAGTTGCAGGCCGATTAATAGGGTATTATATTCGGCCACGTTGTTGGTGGTAGGTTCCACGAGAGAATATACACGATATATAACCAGATGGTCGGGTGACACAAGCACGACGCCTACTCCGTCCACGATATTTCCTTTAGTCCTGTTATTGATGCACCGTCAAAGAACATTCGTCAAATGGGGATTTCTTCAGTTGCAGTGTTAGACTCCACTACTTCATCAGGAATTTCATCATAGAGTTTGGAAGATTCTGGCACCGGATGAGCTGCTAGAAAATCAGCTAACGCTTGGCCTTTTACTGCCTTCTGAGGAACGAACAACATATCGTATGGAGTCAATAGCATTGTCCATGTAGCTAAACGGGAATTGAAAGAACCCGGTTTAGTCATGAGTATTCTGAGAGGATTTACTTTAGATATGATATGGATAGTCTGCCCAGACACATAATAGCGTGTCTTTTGGATGGCAAATACCAGTACAAGGTATTCCTTTTCCACAGGTGTATCTGTGCTCGGCGCCCACCATTGTGCGCTGAGGTAGTAGATTGCCTGTTCATGGCCGTCTACATTCTTCTGAGCTAATATGGCGCCAAGAGAATGGTCCATTGCGCGGACATATAGTAAGAAGGGCTTCCCCATTATTGGAGACACCAAAACTGTGGGGCTTGTGAGATACTTCTTGATGTCATCGAATGTACGTTGACATTGTTCAGTCCAGACAAAAGGTACGTCTTTCTTCATGAGCTGAGTGAACGGTTGACATCTTCCAGAAAGGTTCGAAATGAATCATCTGATATAGGCTAGCCTTCCTTGCAGTCCGCGTAGCTCTTTGAGGTTTCTTGGAGGAAGCATATCGAGGATAGCCTTCACTTTCTCCGGGTCAAGATGTATACCCTTTAAAGTAATGACAAAACCAAGGAACTTCCGCTGGAGACTCCCAGAAAAGACTTGGTTGGATTCAACTTGAGTTGGTGTGCATGTATTAGTTCAAACACCGTTTTCAAGTCTTCGAGGTGGTTGCCATTCAGACGACTTTTAACTGCGATATCGTCTACATAGCATTCCACTGTTTTACTTGAGGAAGGAAGTCATGTCGACAAGTATCCATAAGTTTTGAGTCTGGTATGCCGAAGGGCATCTTCAACGCTAGCCGCCTGAAGCATTCGATGAAAGCAATGACAGACTCAGTCCTCCTTTGCTTGGTTTCGATGAGGGTGGACATACTAACATGCATGCCACTCTCGTAAAACCTGTTGAGGAACAATCTTTCCATTTCTTTAAAAGAATTGATACAACTGTCAGGCAGACTACAAAACCATTCAAAAGCTACCCCCTGCAAGGTACTAATAAACAGCTTTGACAAGAACTGATCATCCCTGGGTAAGTGTAGAGTCTGCATGTTGAAGTATGTCATGTGTTGACGATAAGAAGTCATCCCGTCAAATGAATTTAGCGTCAGCGGCTTGTAGTTAGGAGGGCAAGTAGCATTCTCCTATTCAGGATGATAAGGTTGAGATATTCCATCTTCTGAAGCTTGTCTTTGTGTGAGATGGTGTCCAGACGGGCAACCAGAGAATTATTTACATCCTGTTGATTGAGCAGGTGTTGGAAAATGGCTGCTATACGGTTGTCAGGCATTGTTGGTGAAGGAACACCCAGCATTTGTAAGATTTGAAGGAGGTGCAACGGAATGATACTCCTTCTGTAGTGAAGGAGGGTTGTTGCTATAAGCCAGACTAACGTGAGTCGAGATATTTTGTTGAGGTGGAGGAACAGCCCCAGCAGCTTCGAACGCCATGATACTGGTAAGCATATCAGTGATCTTGGCAAATACTATTTTAAGATCCTCTAGCCGTTTGTTGGTCTGATCACTGTATCACTACCATATTTCTAGCTTGAGGGTATTTTGGTCATTTTTGAATTTTTGGAATTTATTTGGAATTATTGTGAATTATTTAGATTTATTAGAATTTATGTGATTTTAATATTGATTAATTAAACTGATAAGTGGTATGTTGATTTGAGACTAGTTTAGACCTTGTAGACTAGCCTAGAACCTAAGCCTAGTTTTAGTGACTTGGTTAGATTATGAAACCCTAGGTTAATTTAAGTTAACCATATTCTATTTATTAGAATCAATTTAGAAATAGGAATTAGATAGAGAATTGATTAATGACTTGTGACTTCACAAGTCATGATTAGTGATTTAAGCACATAGAGGCCCAAAGCCCAATACCATATGAACCTAACCTAACCCTAACCCTAGCATGGCCGGCCGCTAGCATTGGGAATCCTCCCATAAATAGTCTCTTCCATTTAGGGCTAGCCTCTTTAGGAAAGAACAAGTTTAAGAAGAGGTATTTTTCCAACTTCTTAATTCCTAGAAAATCTATTTTAATTCTTTTTTAATCCAAACAAATTGCAATAGGTTCTAATTAGTGTGTTCTTGCTGATTGTGGAGGTTTTTCTCAGTTTGTGAGTAATTTGAAGAAGTTTGCTAGCAAGGAGGAACCATCATATTGGAAACTTTTCTTGCATTTGGACACCATTAGGTAAATCCCTAAAACTCTTTATTAGATACTAATTTTATTGCATAATGACCTAGATCTATGTGTCCCCTAGCTAACCCTAGATTTATGTAGGATTTTGTATCCTTTTCGTGTCCTAAATGGACACGTATCAGTCCATGGGTTTAGGTGTTTGACGAAATGCCCCAATGGATATTTCGTTTCGATTCTTAAATTATTTTTGAATAGGAATGATCGTTTTGGTATGGGTTGCTATTTTCCAGTGATCTGGGATCCATTTGGTGTCGTGTCGTGTCGGTTTGGACACGTGCACACGTGGGTGCACACGCGCGCGCGGGCTGTGCGTTTCCCTTGCTGCTCGTGGCCTCATGCTCGTTGCACAGGCTACGTGGTGAGCTAGGATTTGACGAGGGGGTGGGGGCAGTGACTGACACGAGGGCCCCCAAGCCTCGAGTCATCTCGTGTCATGTCGGACACGCACGAGACTCGGCACTGGTTTTGACTGACGGCTCAGTCGGGTTTGAATAGGCTCTGATACGCTGTTCGTATCCCTTCTGGACACGCCATGGACACACTTCGTGGACACTAACACACACTAGACCCAGTCTAACACTAGACTCGAGCACATGGTCTCTCGTGTGTGCATCGAGTTCAATGCGGCCCGACATGGCCACACGAGGCCTGATATTCACAGTTTTTTGATACATATGTTTTCTGTGCTTGGACACTTCGTGTCCACTTTTGTGGACACGAATCTCTCTTTCTGACACAAACACTTATACACAATTATTTACCAACCCATAAATAGCTGTATTAACTAAATTTGATGCTCTAATACTCATTTACCTAGTAATTTATGAAACCTAAAGTAACAGTCCTATTCTGTTAATTCCCAGATTCTAAGAATGAAATTTGCCAACAGTTTAACCCATTTTAATGCTTCTATTTATATGTTTTATATCCTAATATTGTTCTCCTATGTTTAATCTATATGTGTGTCAATTTTGGGTGATTTGCATTGAGTATTGGTTTATAACTGGGGACTTGAAGTTGGACTAAAAACTGGGACTGTATTAAATTGATTTTGAGTTGAATTCCTTGTTCTCAAATCTGAGAAATCTGGGACTGTTGTACTTTGTTTTGGTATTAATCTAAAAACTGATTGGGGCTTCTACTCATTGTTTTCCTCATGACAGTGTGCACCACCACATTGACTCCTCTCACACACACATCCTACCTACACACACATGTATACTTGTTCACTGTTTTCCTGTGTGACCCCTCACTGTTACACGCATTCACATTGCACTCTCACCCTCACTCAATAACACACACACTCAGTCACTCATACACACACTGTTTTCCTGTGTTACACCCTTCATTAGTACACACCACACACTCACTCTCTATCTTTCTATCTCCCTATATATATAATATATATATATATATATATATATATATATAATATATATATGTATGCAATGTATATAATATGTGAATATCTATATATGTATGTAATGTATATATGTAAAGTTAATGTATATACAATGTAGGTAGCCTACATATATGTATACATATATATGGTGTAATGTATGTAAAATATGCATATGTATATCTATGTAATATTGAATGCCTAATGTAATGTATCTAAATATATATGTATATTGATAAATAAGTTAGACATATTTGAATGTCTGCTAGTTATATAGCAAATAGCTATATTGTGATATTGTGATATAGTTGGGATAGGCTTGGTTCAGGCTTGCCTAGCCTTGTAGTGGTGTGTACTAGCTAGTATAGGCTTGTGTGACCTAGTATAGACTAGTGTAGACTAGTTTGACCAATTTAGACTTGTTAGACCTAGTTTGACCATAGTTGACCTAGGGTTGACTTCTTGGTTGACCAGGGTTGACCAGACTTGACTTTGGCCTAGATTGACCTAGATTCATCTAGAATGCATTGAATTGCATCTTGTTATCATTTTACACTTGTTGTGACTTGTGCTGTTCTGATTAGGAGCTAGACACCTCTCCTCGGACAGTACATTTCATCCGGACACTCAGATACCAGGCGAGTACATTCTCTGATCATTTCATATCCTGCTTAGAATTATTTTCCTGCTTTAAATTACTTTACTTGATACTGTCACGTTGGTCACACGGATTAGTACTATATGGATCCCTTCTTGAGATGTTATCCCCTCAAGGAGCATCGGATACTTCTTGTTCTGTGCGTTTCACTTACATGGCGTATCACTATGCTTCATTGGTTCATTGAATCACTTGTGACATGTACTCTCTTGATCATAGAGTCTTCCTTGAATCCTTCCATTTATTGGGCTTCTTAGAATTCCCATTTATGAGACTATCATGCACCACCCTTCGGGGGCCGTTGCATAAATCATAACATAACCTGGCTAAATCCTTGTGTATTGATTGGGGGTACGGGGGAGTAGAAGTGGACATGTGAATAATATCCAAGTAGTATCTCATCAGAATCATTCCGTAGTGTCTCATCAGAATCATCCTATGCCATTTACATGTCTATATTGTACTTTGACTCACTAGCCACTATTAGTCTCTACTTATAGTAGATATTTCTATTACAGTTCTCTCTCTGTTTACATACTGTATTTCTGTTAGTACCTGTATCTTACTTTACTGCATGATTATATTTTCTAACCTGCTATGAACTGTTGAGATGTATTGTGCTCGCTCCTGTCCTGACTGGACCTGTTGAAAATATTACAGAGGACGAGGAGGAGGCCTGTGTGGACACCTTCTACTGGGCAGTCCTAGACCACACTTGTGAGCTGGACTCTCAGGAGGACCCAGCTCTAGCTGAGGAAATTACCCCCATTTCCTAGACTTGCTTAGTTAGGCTTTATTTTACTTATGTTGTCTTGAGGCTAGTAGTTAGACTTTATTTTTGTTTGAGATCTGGGTTGTATATATTCTTTCATATTCAGTAGCTGAGACCTTGTAGGCTGGATATCTGCTGAGATGTTATCTTAGACTATTTGATCATCTGTATTTCTTTGAGTTCTATATCATATTGTGCTTCTTCTTCCTTAGTTGTGATTGAGTTTATTTACTGCTATGTCACCCCCATTTGGGTAGTATAAACTGTTTAGCTTTATATTGTTAGATTTTGTGACCTAAGACAGTGTTCTACCGTCGACACTGCGACGTAGGCTGGACGTACCCACGTCTCCTACCCTTACTCTAGGGTACGGGTCGTGACACGTTTTTAGTGGTGGCCCATGCAGGTCATAGACTAGAAGTGTAGTGGTATTCGAACGAGAGTATCACTACAACCTGCAGTAGGATATAGGACATTAGAGTACTCCAGACGTCAGGCGGAGCAGAGTAGCGGAGTCTTCTGCGAAGTCTTGGTTGAGGAGCAGGCGATTCCATACCCCTTGATAGCAGAGTATATGGATGTTTTTCCAGTAGAGTTGCCTGGATTACCACCCGACAGGGACATTGAATTCTCGATAGACTTGGTTCCAGAAGCAGAATCCATCTCTCAGTATGTCTATCGGGTGAACAACAGTGAGTTAGTGGAGCTGAAGAAGCAGGTGGATGAGCTGCAGGACAAGGGCTTCATCCGTTCGAGTTCGTCGCCATGGGGTGCACCAGTGTTATTTATGCCGAAGAAGGATGGGTCAGTACGGATGTGTATTGACTATAGGGCACTCAACAACCTCACGATCAAGAATAGATACCCACTGCCGCGGATCGACGATCTTTTTGACCAGTTGAGCGGAGCTCGGGTATTTTCCAAGATTGATCTGAGGTCGGGATATCACCAGGTGAAGGTGAAGAGGGAGAATATTCCCAAGACCGCTTTCAAGATACGGTACGGGCAGTTTGAGTTTTTGGTTATGCCGTTTGGGCTAACCAATGCACCAGCAGTGTTTATGAACCTAATGAACAAGGTGTTCCACCAGTACTTGGATCAGTTTGTGGTGGTGTTCAATGACGACATCTTGGTATATTCCAAGACTGAGGAAGAGTACGAGGAGCATTTGAGGATAGTGCTGGAGATTCTCAGGAAGGAGCAGCTTTATGGAAAGCTCTCCAAGTGCGAGTTCTTCTTGGACCGGGTAGACTTTTTGGGGCATGTGGTGACTGGAGATAGGATCTCAATTAACCCCAAGAAGATCGTAGTAGATGAGGCATAGGTAGTGCCGACTTCAGTGGCAGAGATCAGAAGTTTCCTAGGGCTGGCAAGATATTATAGGAGATTTGTGCAGGATTTCTCCCGGGTTGCAGAGCCGTTAACTCGGTTGACCCGAAAGGATGCTGAGTTTGTTTGGTCAGAGGAGTGTCAGGCAGCTTTTGATGAGTTGAATAAGTGGCTTACGATAGCTCCAATTCTGACATTGCCTTCAGGATCAGGGGGATTTACTATCTATAGTGTTGCTTCAGGGAAGGGGCTCGGTTGTGTCTTACAGCAGCATGGGAAGGTGATTGCAAATGCTTCCATATAATTACGTCCCCATGAGAAGAACTACCCTACCCACGACCTGGAGCTTACAGCAGTGATATTTGCTCTGAAGTTGTGGAAGTATTATCTGTATGGAGAGAGGGTAGAGATTTTTACAGATCACAAGAGCTTAAAGTATTTGTTCACTCAGAAGGAGTTGAACATGAGGCAGCGCAGATGGCTAGAGTTGATGAAAGACTTTGATATATCACTTCAGTATCACCCATGGAAGGCCAACGTGGTTGCCGATGCCTTGAGTAGGTATTCGACAGCCATGTGTTTGACTATGGATCGACACTTGCTTACATATTTGGAGAGCCTTAGGATTGAGGTGATCATGCCCGGAGTGCAAATGCAGATGTGGGGCATGCAGATTCAGTCAGACTTGGTGGAGAGGATCAAGTCGGCACAATTTGAGAACGTTGCTCTGCGGTGTCTCCGAGAGCAGGTTCGAACAGGATTGCTGGATGGCGACTTTTTTCTTGCAGAGGATGGTGCCTTGCGGTACGGTTCCAGGTTATGTGTGCCCAACGAAGATCTCAGGGAGCAGGTTTTGCAGGAGGCCCACAAATCTCAGTACTTTATACACCCTGGTGCCAACAAGATGTACCGAGATCTGAGGGAGCATATTTGGTGGTCCGGGATGAAGGGAGGTAGCTCGCTTCGTAGATAGGTGCTTGGTCTGTCAGCAGGTCAAGGCGAAGCGGCAGAGGCCCAGTGGATTATTGCAGCCGCTGCCCATTCCCGAGTGGAAATGGGAGCATATCACTATGGATATTGTATCTGGATTGCCACATACACCAGGGGGAAGGACGCAATTTGGGTCATCGTTGACAGGTTGACCAAATCGGACCACTTCTTGCCATTCAAGGTGGGTACGTCTACAGAGAGGCTTGTAGAGATGTATATGCGACAGATAGTCAGGATTCACAGGGTTCCGGTCAGCATCATCTCAGATCGGGATAGTCGCTTCACTTCCTATTATGGAGGAGTCTGCAGACTAGCTTGGGCACTCAGCTCAAGTTTAGTACCGCATACCCCCCAGACGGACGGACAGTCAGAGAGGACTATTCAGACACTTGAGGATATGCTGCGGACATGCGTCCTGGACTTTGGAGGTTCCTGGGAGGGTCATCTACATTTGGTAGAGTTTGCTTACAACAACAGTTTCCAGGCTAGCATTGAGATGTTACTTTCGAGGCTCTGTACGGGAGTAGGTGTGTCGTACACCCTTATCTTGTGATGATGTTGGTGGGCGAGCTTTACTGGGGCCAGAGATGGTTGTTGACGTAGCCGAGAAGGTGAAGCTCATCTGGGACAGACTTCGCGTGGCGCAGGACAGACATCAGCACTGGGCCGATAGACACCGGAGGCCCTTGAAGTTTGAGGTACAGATTAGAGTAGGATTAGATTTAGGTTTGTTTGTTGTGTTTATTGATTATGTTGTTTATCATAATTAATTGAGACCTTGCTTGTGATTAGGTTGGAGACCAACTTTTCTTGAGGATATCTTCGACTCGTGGTACGATACATTTTGGTGGAGGCAGGAAGCTTAGCCCGTGCTTCATCGCCCTTTCGTTATCAGCGGGAGAGTCGGTGACGTGGCATACAGGCTAGACGTGCCACCTGCACTAGTGGGGGTCCACAACGTATTCTATGTATCACAGTTGAGATAGTACGTGGCTGACCTAGCCATTTGCTCGATCATTCGGAGATTGAGGTTGGGCCTTCTCTCAGCTATCTAGAGCAGCCAGTGGAGATTCTAGATCGACGGAAGAAGGTACTGAGGAACCAGGTGATACCTTTGGTATGTGTCGTATGGAGGCATCATTCTCCAGGAGAGTCTATCTGGGAGCGGGAGGATCAGATGCGAGCGTTATCCATATCTTTTTGGACCATGAGGTATACTTCCTATCATTCTCATCAGTTGTATTTTGCCTTTCAATTTCGAGGACAAAATTCTTTTAAGGATGGTAGATTTGTACTACCACATTTCTAGCTTGAGAGTATTTTGGTCATTTTTAAATTTTTGGGATTTAATTGGAATTATTGTGAATTATTTAGATTTATTGGAATTTATGTGATTTTAATATTGATTAATTAAACTGATAAGTGGTATATTGATTTGAGACTAGTTTGGACCTTATAGACTAGACTAGAACCTAAGCCTAGTTTTAGTGACTTGGTTAGATTATGAAACCCTAGGTTAATTTAAGTTAACCATATTCTAGTTATTAGAATCAATTTGGAAATAGGAATTAGAATAGAGAATTGATTAATGACTTGTGACTTCACAAGTCATGATTAGTGATTTAAGCACATAGAGGCCCAAAGCCCAATACAATATGAACCTAACCTAACCCTAACCCTAGCATGGCCAGCCACTAGCATTGGGAATCCCCCATATAAATAGTCTCTTCCATTTAGGGCTAGCCTCTTTAGGAAAGAACAAGTTTAAGAAGAGATATTTTCCCAACTTCCTTAATTTAGAAAATCTATTTTAATTCCTTTTTAATTCAAACAAATTGCAATAGGTTCTAATTAGTGTGTTCTTGCTGATTGTGGAGGTTTTTCTCAGTTTATGAGCAATTTGAAGAAGTTTGCTAGCAAGGAGGAACCCTCATATTGGAAGCTTTTCTTGCATTTGGACACCATTAGGTAAATCCCTAAAACTTTTTGTTAGATGCTAATTTTATTGCATAATGACCAAGATCTAAGTGTCCCCTAGCTAACCCTATACTTCTGTAGGATTTTGTGTCCTTTTCGTGTCCTAAATGGACACGTATCAGTCCATGGGTTTAGGTGTTTGACGAAATGCCCCAGAGGACATTTCGTTTCGATTTTTAAATTATTTTGAATAGGAATGATCATTTTGGTGTGGGTTGCTGTTTCCTAGTGGATTGGGATCGATTTGGTGTCGTGTCGTGTCGATTTGGAAACGTGCACACGCGGGTGCACACGCGCGCTTGGGCTGTGCGTTTCCCTGCTGCTCGTGGCCTCGTGCTCATTGCACAGGCCACGTGGCGAGCTAGGATTTGACGAAGGGGTGCGGGCAGTAACTAACACGAGGGCCCCCAAGCCTCGAGTCGTCTCGTGTCGTGTCGGACACGCACGAGACTCTGCACTGGTTTTGATTGATGGTTCAGTCGTTTGAATAGGCTCTGATATGCTGTTCGTATCCCTTCTGGACACGCCATGGACACACTTCGTGGACACTAACACACTCACCTAGACCTAGTCTAACACTAGACTCGAGCACATGGTCTCGTATTGTGCATCGAGTTCAATGCGGTTCGACATGGCCGCACGAGGCCTGATATTCACAGTTTTTATACATATGTTTTCTGTGCTTGGACACTTCGTGTCCACTTTTGTGGACACGAATCTCTCTCTCTGACACAAACACTTATACACAATTATTTACCAACCCATAAATTGTTGTATTAACTAAATTTGAAGCTCTAATACTCATTTGCCTAGTGATTTATGAAACCTAAAGTATCAGTCCTATTCTGTTAATTCCCAGATTTTAAGATGAAATTTGCCAACACTTTAACCTATTTTAATGCTTCTATTTATATGTTTTATATCCTAATATTGTTCTTCTATGTTTAATCTACATGTGTGTCAATTTTGGGTGATTTGTATTGAGTATTGGTTTATATTTGGGGACTTGAAGTTGGACTGAAAACTGGGACTGTATAAATTAAACTGATTTTGAGTTGATTCCTTGTTCTCAAATCTGTGAAATCTGGGACTGTTGTACTTGGTTTTGGTATTAATCTGAAAACTGATTGGGGCTTCTACTCACTGTTTTCCTCATGACAGTGTGCACCACCACATTGACTTCTCTCACACACACAAGCTTTCACACACATCTACCTACACACACACACATGTGCACATGTTCACTATTTTCCTGTGTAACCACTCACTGTTACACTCATTCACATTGCACTCTCACCCTCACTCAATAACACACACACACAGTCATCACTACACACACTGTTTTCCTGTGTTACACCCTTCATTGATACACACCCACATACTCACTTTCTATCTTTCTATCTCCCTATATATATATATGCAATGTATATATAATATGTGAATATCTATATATGTATGTAATGTATATATGTAAAGTTAATGTATATATGTATATGTAAAGTTAATGTATATACAATGTAGGTAGCCTACATATATGTATACATATATATGGTGTAATGTATGTAAAATATGTATATGTATATCTATGTAATATTGAATGCCTAATATAATGTATCTAAATATATATGTATATTGATAAATAAGTTAGACATGTTTGAATGTATGCTAGTTATATAGCATATAGCTATATTGTGATATTGTGATATAGTTGGAATAGGCTTGGTTCAGGCTTGCATAGCCTTGTAGTGGTGTGTACTAGCTAGTATAGGCTTGTGTGGCTAGTATAGACTAGTGTAGACTAGTTAGACCAATTTAGACTTGTTAGACCTAGTTTGACCATAGTTGACCTAGGGTTGACTTCTTGGTTGACCAGGGTTGACTAAGAGTTGACTTTGGCCTAGATTGACCTAGATTCATCTAGAATGCATTGAATTGCATCTTGTTATCATTTTAGACTTGTTGTGACTTGTGATATTCTGATTAGGAGCCAGACACCTCTCCTCGGATAGTACATTTCATCTGGACACTCAGATACCAGGCGAGTACATTCTCTGATCATTTCATATCCTGCTTAGAATTATTTTTCTGCTTTAAATTACTTTACTTGATACTGTCACGTTGGTCACACGGATTAGTACTATATGGATCCCTTCTTGAGATGTTATCCCCTCAGGGAGCATCGGATACTTCATGTTCTGTGCGTTTCACTTACATGGCGTATCACTGTGCTTCATTGGTTCATTGAATCACTTATGACATGTAATATCATAATCACAGAGTCTTCCTTGAATCCTTCTATTTATTGGGCTTCCTAGAATCCCCATTTATGGGCTATCATGTACCACCCTGCGGGGGCCGTTGCATGAATCATAACATAACTGGCTGGATCCTTGTGTATTGATTGAGGGTACGGGGGAGTAGAAGTGGACATGTGAATAATATCCTAGTTGTATCTCATCAGAATCATTCCGTAGTATTTCATCTGAATCATCCTATGCCATTTACATGTCTATATTGTACTCTGACTCACTAGCCACTGTTAGTCTCTACTTATAGTAGATATTTCTATTACAGTTCTCTCTCTGTTTACATACTATATTCTTTCATACCTGTATCTTACTTTACTGAATGATTATATTTTCTATCCTGCTATGAACTGTTGAGATGTATTGTGCTCGCTCCTGTCCTGACTGGACCTGTTGAAATATTACAGAGGACGAAGAGGAGGCCTGTGTGGATACCTTCTACGGGGTAGCCCTAGACGACACTTGTGAGCTGGACTCTCAGGAGGACCCAGCTCTAGCTGAGGACATTACCCCCATTGCCTAGACTAGCTTAGTTAGGCTTTATTACTTATGTTGTCTTGAGACTAGTAGTTAGATTTTTTTTTGTCTTTGAGATCTAGGGCTGTATATACTTTCATATTCAGTAGCTGAGACCTTGTACTCTGGATATCTGCTGAGATGTTATCTTAGTCTATTTGATCATCTGTATTTCTTTGAGTTCTATATCATATCGTGTTCTTCTTCCTTAGTTGTGATTGAGTTATTTACTGCTATGTCACCCCCATTCGGGGAGTATAAACTATTTAGCTTTATGTTGTTAGATGTTGTGACCTAGGACAGCATTCTACCGCCGACACTGCGGCGTAGGTTGGACGTACCATCGTCTCGTACCCTTACTCTAGGGTGCGGATCGTAACACACTGGCTTCTTCAGGTCTTTTTCGTCCGCCATATATGTAGATAATATACGAGGACGAACAGAGAAAACAGTACAACTGGTGCTGATACTGTCTGTCTCTGAATTGATAAGTCCCTCATCTTCAGGTAGGGGAGGTAGATAGTCGTCGTTAGACTCGGAGAGGTCATCATCATCTGGAAGGCTACCCCCAGTATAAAGGTCATCTTCTTTAGACTATGACGAAATACTACCCCCAGCTTGGGAGTCCTCGTCATCTATACGGAATCTCACCTTCGACTGAGTACCCATATAGACTCCTTCAGATGTGACAGCCTGTCGGCTATCTGTTGGCAGACTTTTTCTTCTTCTGTTCGCGGAACTGAGAGAGAAAGTTGGGTTCGTGGTCCACCATCTTTGATTGGGGCTTCCATAAGGGGGACCCAATGAAGCCATGTTGGATGAAACACTAACGGCTTTTCATCGTCAAAAAAATGCAGCCATCGAAACACGGACTGTCTATGAGGCACCCTCGTTGCTTGGAGCAGCAACAGTTGATGACAATACTGGTACACGGATGTACACCATGGATTGCTGTATCCTCCCTCGCTTTATGCTTATAATTTATCATGTCACGTAAGTCAACGGAAGGGGGTTTTGCCTTAAAACCCATGTTACATGTATCGCCGAGCTTTGTATGGGTTTATAAGGAGAGTTGGTGCATCCATACTAAGTTCACGTGTAGGGGCAACCCCCACACCTAAACTTTGTGATGACCTTGAAGGCAGCCCCGTACTATACGCGTTGGGCCTGTCTTTTTGTTGTGGACGCATAGGCCATGGAGTCAGCCTTTGGGTGCGTGCTTCTTGGTAGCATGTCTAAGCTTCCTCGATATGGGCGCATAGTATGGGTCAGTTGAGCCTGGGCGTGTAGCCTTGGTCGTATGATCCTGTATGTACAGTCTGTCGAAGACAGAAGCCTTCTGGCTAGAGTTATGCGACCATACACCCTCTTGGGAGCATAGCTTTGGGCGCATGCTTGGTGGAGCAGCGCTATTTTCTTCTAGCTTCGCCTCCTTCATTTGCGAGCCTCGCTGAGTTTGCCCAGAGTGTCGCACACTCTGATTCTTGGCATCGTAGTATTTTCTTTTGCCAAGTCTCGAGCGTTGAACACTCTGTTGGTTGCATAGAGAGAAGCGATGGACTAGTAGAGCCCGGAACGGTATGAGCCTTCTTCATTTATGGAGCTTCTATGGCAGAGCCATGCGCCCATGTGATAGAGTTCTCCAGTTGCATATCTACTATGACACTGGCAGGATATGCACGACAAGCCTTCGGAAGCCAAGTCTTACGAGACTTGTTTGGCTTCGCTGATTTTGAGATAGTAGAGCCGTCCCTCGAGAGCATCTCTTCGATTGCCTGCTGATCGAACTTCACGATCATCATCTTCTGAGTGCTTCCCACTTTGTCGGTAGCAGATTGCATCACCACCTTCTCATCAGAGGAAAAGGTAGTCCCCAGCAGAGTCGCCATTTTTGTGGATACACACAAAAAGAAGAAGAAATGCTATCTTTTTTTATTGGCACAAGGCACCACAAATCGAGTACTCCTGAGAGATCCTGCGCTGAGGTTCCCCGAGTACAAAAAGAATTCTGGGAATGAGATGATGGAGATCGAGCAACAGTTGCTCCTTTACTCCATTGACACTCCGATTACAAAAGTGGGAGAAAGCCTAAGAAAATTGCTAACTTTCAGCTCCATGGCAAGAAGTAC